>CM066329.1:378677281-378862281 GCA_033807585.1 Hydrophis major | reverse complement strand
GCCTTCGGAGTCGGAGATCAGTGGGGCAGAAGAACAGCTGGAGCCTGTTCCTAGTGTGTGCATGTGCAGAGCTGCCAGAAGAGGGGAACAGTTAAGGAAGAAGGGTCGACTCGGGAGTGCGGGCTCAGGTGGACGGTGAATGGCCCCTCCATAAAGAGGAATGAAGGGGGAGTGGGATTTGCTTGAGACAATTATTTCGTTTAATTAGTATGAAGATTTGTTCATGACTCTCAGACTCCTTGCCAAGTATTTCCTTGTACAGAGTTGCACTTGGAAGCTCTCGGTCTGGCAACTCTCCAAGCCAGATAAGGTCTGTGATAGTAATTCACCCTTTGAACGGCTGTTTGCCAGGAGTTTGCTGGATGTGAATGATAGGAATTCACATTAGCCAAATAAAAAAAGGTTTTGTCGGAATGAGGAGTCTGCTTCTTGATTTTGTGAGGCCTATGTGAGAACATCCTGTTTCAAACAGCTCAAGGCCTCATAGTGGGCCACAGCCTGAAGGTTAGGGACCACTGGACTAGACTAGAAGACCTCCAAGTTCCCTGCCAGCTGTGTTATTCTGTTAAAGAGAAATCCAGCCTTGAGCCAAGGAGAAATTATCTGGGGTAAGAACAATTAATCCATGGAACAGTTGGTTCCCAGAAATTGCAGGTGCTTTGGAAAATAGCTTGAGCCCTTCCTCCCCTCAAATATTGGAAGGCTGCTCTCCTGTCTCCCCTGGTCCTTCTCTTCCCTAGACTAGCCCAGTTCCTGCAACCGTCCGTTGTATGTTTTAGCCTCCAGTCCTCTCATCATCCCGGTTGTTCTTCTCTGCACTCTTTCCAGAGTTTCAATCTCCTGTTTTTGTATGCAATGCAACGTTCCAAATAAAAGACATTTTTATGCACAATGATTGAGCAATAAGGAAAAGCTAAGATTTAGCAAAGAATGCACTGTAATAGAGATGAATATACACAAAACTAGACAGTGTGTTTCCTGAAAGGGGAAAAAAAAGGACTTTTCAGGGGATAAATCCATACACCATTCCATCCACAATTCATACAGTCAACCGCTATCCCAGCTGAAGCGAGCCCTTAAAAATTGGCTTTATCACCAGGAACTGGGTTAGGCTATATGGTACATGTCAATTGTTCAAGTGGTTTCTTTTGGGTGATAATTTTTTTTTTGTTTTTAATCCTAGTTTATTGTTCCAGCCTGAAAACCACCCAATTGGGATGGCCTGTTCCTTAAATAAATATATCTTAATTTTTTTAACCCACTTTGCAGGCACAGAGTCACTTCATCACTTTATAAAAATGCAAAATCTATAAATTTGGTTCTGCTTGTATCAGTAGGTTTTGTGCCTGTGACACTGACATTGGGGTAATGTATTTTCTTTAGATATCTATTTATTTGTTAAATTTCCTGGGAAATCTTTCCAAGGGTACCGAGATATGGCGCTCCGAGCTACTGAATGTTAAGAAAATCAAGATTTTCTTCATATTCGCCACTTCAGGAAAAGCTGGCAAGGAAACTTAGATCTGGAAATGAGAGCCACAAGTTCTGAATTTTTTTCCTCGAGAAAACGAACAGATTTCCAGAGAAAAATCAACAAGAAAGAGAGATAACTCACATTCTGCCCAATGAAATGCCACTGGATTGAAATTGTGTCCCTATCCAAAGTTATTTCAGAAATTGACGAGAAGAAATTTCTAAAAGTAGAAAATCCACTTGGATGGAACAAGCATTTCCTCATTTTTCTTACGCTTGGGTTTTTTTTTTTTTAATTTCATAAAACACTTCCTACCATTTCTGACACATTTTTAACACCATTTTAGATATCGTTAATATCTCGGCTGCTATAAGTATATTTATCTGGGATTTTTTTTTATTGTTTCCAAAATCTTTTTAGAATGAAATGAACAAGTTTTTTCATTGTCATATATTTTTTTGAATGGTAAACCGCCCAGAGTCATTGATTGAGATCATAGACGGCTGTAGAAATTGAATTAATAAATAAATATTTTAAAAAGGAAATATTTTGAAATCTTCATCCATTTTTCTTTGGGGGGGATGGAACAGTATTGGGGAGAAATCAAATTTTCTTCTTCTTTTTCCCTTTGATCTATCTATCTATCTATCTATCTATCTATCTATCTATCTATCTATCTATCTTTCTCTCTCTCTCTTCTTTTTCTCTCTTCTCTCTCTTTTCTTCTCTCTCCCTTTCTGTAATACGCATGCATACACATGTATCAGCCTGTTTCTATGATCACTCATGACAGCTGTCCATCAAAATTTGTCTACTTCCAGAAATTGCTCTCCTTCATCACCAAACCAGAACAGAAGGGAGTTCTACTGGTTTTGTCAAAATAGATCTAGGGTCTTGAGTCCAAACAAGGATTGAGAATGACCTGGGTTTAAGCCATAAAACAGCCACGAAACACACTGGTGACCTTTAGCAAACACTTAACCCGACAGAGCTGCTGAAAAGGAACTAGGGAGGCGACGTGAAACCACAAATGCTGGCTTGACATCTTTGCCAAAAAGGCAGGTTTTATATATATATATATATATATATATAAAGTTTTCGCGGGTACTTACATGTATGGTATTCAGCTTTGTTCGGGTATTTTCCCACATCATTATAGTTGTGCTTTTAAAGTTGTAGCAACGTTTCGGCAGAATCTTATCTGCCATCATCAGGCTTCTGTATAGTGTTCGTTTGTTAGGTATATAATTCAGAATCTCATTTGCATTCTCACGAACACTATACAGAAGCCTGATGATGGCAGATGAGATTCTGCCGAAACTCTGCTACAACTTTAAAAGCACAACTATAATGACCTGGGAAAATACCTGAACAAAGCTGAATATCATACATATAAATACCCGCAAAAACTTAAGAAAACAAATGTGTGTGTGTGTGTGTGATTGATAAATAATAATCAAGTCCAGGAGAATTGGGTGGATAACTATTGTGGTCTTTGCCAAAAATCTACATAAAATTACCATTTTGCATTCTATTTTGAATTCAGAAAAGGATAGGGATGAAATTTTGGAGCAAAATAATTCCCTCTTTTCCATTTACCCTTCTGGCTTCTGACAACTTGGATGCTGTCTTCTTAACTAAAAGCCACACATAAATTAAATCCATGAAAAATTCACAATCAGATCACTTAAGACTGAACAGCGAGATTTCCTTGAGTTGCCCTGCTTTAGTTTGTGCAAACCTTCATTAACTGGTGTGCAGGCATGTAGTTGCTGTACTCAAAGGTTAGTTTAAGGTACAATTTTTGCAGAAATCCAGAAAATAGACTCATCAGATAAGCCCAGGATGCCAGATGGATCGACTCCCAAATTTGCCTTTTGTCCTATCAGCCGGTTCCATATAAAATGGGACGCAGGACGAAGAGGAGAATTTGAAGAAGGAGAAGTGAAAAACTCAGAATCCAGCAAATGTTCACATATTTGGAGGGAAGGGAGGAAAAATCAGTTCTCAGTAGTATGTATGCCCAAGGACGAGAGAACATATTTACTGAAAATAGCTATTTTCAAAGCAACTTTAATAAATTAAGGTTTTATTAAACTAACTTCTTAAAAATAAATTAAACAAAAAATAAGTAAATTTAGTAAGGAATACCTTCCTGCACATGAAGGACACTTCAAGATGATAAGCCTTGATGATGGGTGAACAGATTTACTAAAAATAGCTAATTTCAAAGCAACTTTAACAAATTAAGTTTTTATTAAACTACTTAAAAATAAATTAAAATTAAACTACTTAAAAATAAATTAAACAAAAAATAAATAAATTTAATAAGGAATAACTTCCAGCACATGAAGGACAACTCAAGATGATAAGCCTTGGTAAAAGCGGGGGAACATATTTACTAAAATGGCAATTTCAAAGCAACTTTAATAAATTAAGGTTTTATTAAACTAACTTCTTAAAAATAAACAAAAAAATAAATTTAGTAAGGAATAACTTCCTGCACATGAAGATAAGCCTTGATGATGGGTGAATATATTTGCTAAAAACAGCTAATTTCAAAGCAACTTTCATAAAATAAATGAATTTATTAACAATAAATGTAGATAGATAGATAGATAGATAGATAGATAGATAGATAGATAGATAGATAGATAGATGATAGATAGATAGATAATAGATAGATAGATAGATAGATAGATAGATAGATAGATAGATAGATAGATAGATAGACAGACAGACAGACAGACAAATTTAAGAAATAATAACTTCTGGTACATAAGGACCATCTCAAGATGATGTTAGAAGACTTGATGTTGGATGAAGTTTATTAAAGAAACTAATTTCAAAGCAATTCATAAATGAAAGGTCGATTAAACTAATGTGTTAAAATAAATTTAATAAAACAAATAAATACAAATTTAGAAAAATAATAACTTCTGACATGTAAAGGGCATGTCAAGATGACAGCTGGACACAAAAAGTGGTGTTGTTTGTTACAGATCTCTCTCTCTCTCTCACACACACACACACAAACACACACCAAATCAAAATGTTAAACTGGTAGCTTTGAAGGCCAAACTAAACTCATACAACAGAGATAATCCAGCTTCCTTATGGAAGGTGGCATCTGCAAAGGAGAGGCTAGGAAGCAGGGGGTCCCAGATGCTGTTTCCAAATCAGGTCCCCCCCCCCTTCTGCCAAAAAGGAAGCATGGCCTCCAGGAAGTGTCATGTGCCCCCCCCCCCAAAGAAAAGGCATCCATGGACCCAAGCAGGAAGGGGGGAGAGAGAAGAAATGAAGACCACAGGAGGAGCTGTCACCCTCCAGCTTTCCTCCCCAACCCTTTGCAACAACTGAATTCTAACTTCCTCAAATTGTCCCTGGGTTCCAGTTTTTGGAGCCACTCAAATCATAGTTTTTGGAAGAAGAACGGAGGACAAGAAGGAATCAGGAATGGGAGGGAGAGTTTGGATAACAAACACCTTAAAAGGGAGAACTGTTCTTTCTTTCTTTCTTTCTTTCTTTCTCTCTCTCTCACTCACTCTCTCTGTCTCATCCATTTTCCTATTCTGTCTCTCTGTATCTATCCTATTTCTCTCTCTCTGTTCTAATTCTCTCTAACTATCTCTATATCTATCATCTATCTATCCTATCCTATTTCTCTCTGTCTCTCTCATTTTATCTATCCTATGTTCCTCTTTCTCTCTGTAACTATCTCATTTCTATCTATCTATCTATCCTACCTATTTGTCTCTCCCTCATTTTATCTATCCTATGTTCCTCTTTCTCTCTGTATCATCATCTATCTATCATCTGTTATCCTTCTCATCTGTATCCTCTCCTATCTATCTATCTACCTATCTATCCTCTACCTATGGTATCTGTCTACCTATCTATCCATCCAACACACACACACACACACACACATATACTATTTCTTTATTTCTCTCTCTATCCTATTTCTATCTGTCTGTATCTAATATACATGTACACACACACACACACATATATATACTATTTTTTTTATTTCTCTCTCTATTCCATTTCTATCTATCCATCCATCCATCCATCCATCCATCTCTACAGTATGTATCTATCTATCTATGCATCTATCCATCCATCCATCCATCCATCCATCCATCTAATTTTATCTAATTTTAAAATCACCTATCTCCCTCACAAAGGGACTCTGGGCTGTGCACAATAAATTATATTTTTTAAAAAATCATAAAACCCAATGTACAACATATAACCTTAAACATAAATTAGTATTTAGCAAGAAGAGCCCAAGAATGGGAAGGGGGAGGAATGGAGGGGAAGCATCTGCACCCTCATTAAACTACTAGTTGATGGGTCAGTCAAAAGGTGAGACGTTGCAAAGAGATCCCGAAAACAACCCTTTAAATGGCAAAGAGAGTCCCGGGATTATATGGTCCCCCTCATAAACACCCTGGAAATAGCAGATGGAAAGCAGCTGGTCTTCTCGTAGTGGGCTGCCCCCCCCCTTTTGTAGCCCCCTAAGCGGAGAGAGCACACCAAACCTCACACCCACTGAGCATAAACTGTAAGGCATGCATGAATGAAAAAAAAAAAAAGGCATTAATTTAGCAGAAGTTGCTAACTTCTGATGCATTCAGGAAGATCGCTGGGTGGTACCCTTTCTCACACTAGCCTATTACCTAAGATTGTTGTGCCAGTTTAAAACTCAGGGAGAAATTCCCTTGTCTGTTACCAGATAACAAAATGCATTTATGTTTCTGAAAAGAGGACAAGCTTCATTCAAAGCAATATCCCCTATTGTCAATAAAAGATTCTGCAAAGTGAAAAATTGGTAAAATTCTATTTCTAAAATCCTGTTCTTGGTGAATTCAAGGAGACCCACTTCGGGGCCAAAAAACCCTTTCAAATAAATGACTTACACAAATCTCAAATCCCTAAGATCTCATGGCTTAGAAACAACAAATTCTCCAAACTCCTTAAATTATTCTTGTTGGCTTTTGAAATTATAAGGCTGGCAGCCAAACCTGAGCAACAATTCCTAGCCCAAAATCATCTGAATAACGAAGGCGATCCAAGAAAGGGGAAAGTTACATTTGGTCGGAGCGCCAAGAGGGGACACAGTTTGTGTTTGTGTTTTTGTTTTTTTAACAAAGACCAAGGTCTCAGTCTCGCGTGTCTCCGTGGGGACCCCCCCCCCACGCATTATCCCCCGACACTCCCGAAAGCACCGTCGGTTCCCGCTTCGCGGCACGCCTTCCCGAAGTTGGGCGAGTCAAGAGAAGGGCCGGGATGCCACGCCGCGGCTTTCCACGCGTGGGAGAAGGCGGGGGGGGGGGCAGGATGGGGCAGAAAGAGGACGCAGGGGCAAACTTTGCAAAAGAGACACGCGCGCGAGAGAAGCGCGTTTGCCAGGCTCCCCCCCCACACACACACACACTTCTCGTCCACGCGCGAGCGAGACGGAGACCCACGCGGGGATCGCGGCGTGGACTGACCTGCTTGAACTGCTCCTCGTAGGTCCACTCGTGGGGCGGCAGGGGAGGCGGGGGCGGCGGCGGCGGGGGAGGCGGAGAAGCCAAGCCGGCGTGGGCGAGCGGGCGTTGCGCGTGGCGGGGCCGGGATCCTACGGCTCCTTCCTCCTCCTCCTCCTCCTCTTCTTCTTCTTCTCCTTCCTCCTCCTCCTCTTCTTCCTCCTCCTCCTTCTGGCGGCGGGCGGGCGGCGGGGCGCGGGCCGTGGGGAGCCCCCCGCAGAAGGGGCGCATCGGAGCCGCGGGGGGCGTCGGGGGGTCGCCGGGATGAGCTCCCTGCGCCCGCCGGAGCTTCTCCTCCAGCCGCGCCGCCTGCGCCCGTTGCAGGTTCTCCATCACCGCTTCCAGACGGAGCGCCCCGGCGCCGCGGACCCCCGAGCAGGACCCCGCCGAGGGCGAGAAGGCGCCGGCAGCCTGCAGGGAGAGAGAGAGAGAGAGGGACGCTCAGCAGCCGCCACGGGACCCCCAGCCCCCCCCAAAAAAAAAAATCAAGGGGGGATCCAAAAACAGGGAGGGAGCCGCCCAACTGACCCCCTCCCCTGTCCCAGCCCAGTCCCGAAGTGGCCCGAGGGGGGGTCTTCTCGCCCCCCGTCCGCTTCCAAGGGAGAAAGAGGCTCAGCAGCGGCCACGGGACCCCCAGCCCCCCAAAATCAAGGAGGGGGGGTAGCCACCCCAGTTGGCCCTTTGCCTTTCCCCAGCGCCGGCCCGGCCAAGTTCCGAAGTGGCCCGAGGGGGGGGTCTTCTCGCCCCCCCGTCCGCTTCCAAGGGAGAAAGAGGCTCAGCAGCGGCCATAGGACCCCCACCCCCAAAAACAGGGGGGAGCTCCCCCAGCTGCCCCCCCACGCCCTTCCCCAGCGCCGGTCCGGCCAACTTCCCAAGTGGCTCGAGGGGTCTTCTCGCCCCCCGCCCAGCCCCGGGGAGAAAGAGACTCAGCAGCGACTACGGGACCCCCAGGCCCCCCAAAAAACCAGGGGGGGCGGCCGCAGCTGTCCACCCCCCTAGCCCTGCTCGGGCCAAGTCCCGAAGTGACCCGAGGGGGGGGTCTTGTCGCCCCCCACCCCGCTGCCCAGGGAGAGAGGCGCTCAGTAGCCACGGGACCCCCACTCCCCCAAAAAACAGGGAGGGAGCCACCCAGCTGACCCCCTGCCCCACCCAAGTCCCGAAGTGGCCCGAGGGGGGTCTTCTCGCCCCCTTCCCGGGGAGAGAGAGACGCTCAGCAGCGGCCACGGGACCCCCAGCCCCCCCAAAAAACCAGGGGGGCCCGCCGCAGCTGCCCCCCCAAGCCCTGCTCCGGCCAAGTCCCGAAGTGGCCCGAGGGGGGGGGGTTCCTCTCGCCCCCCCATTCGCTTCCAAGGGAGAAAGAGGCTCAGCAGCGGCCACGGGACCCCCCAGCCCCTCCAAAAAACAGGAGGGGAAAGCCCCCCCCCCCAGCAACTTCCGAAGTGGCCCGAGGGGTCTTCTCGCCCCCCCCCCCCGAGGGCGGCTTACCAGGGCGGCCTTGGCGGGCAGGCTGGTGTCCTCGCCCATGCCGCGGAGGGGCTGGCGGGCTCGGCTCGGCTGGCTCCCCCGCGGCCGGCCACGCCCGGGGTCCCGGCGGGGGAGGTGGAGCGCAGCGCCCCGGCTGGAGGTCGCTCCGAGCGCGCCTGGCCCTTCCGCCTCGCAGCCTTGTGGGCGAGCTGGGCGGCCGGGGGCTGCTGCTTTTCCCCGGCCCGCCCGCCCGCCTCCTCCTCCTCCTCTCCTCCTCCTCCGCTCGGCAACAAGTGGCGGGCGGGCCGGCCAGGCTGACCCTTCCTCCTCCTCCTCCTCCCACTCTCCCCTTTCTTTCTCCTCCTCCTCTTCCTCCTTCTCTCTCCCTTTTCCTTCCTCCCCCTTTTTCTGTCCTCCTTCTGTTCTTCCTCCTCCCACTCTCCCCTTTTCCTTCCTTCCTCCTCTTCTTCCTCCCTCTTTTCCTCCTTCTTTCTCCCTAATCCTCCTTTCTCTCCCTCCCCCTTCCTCCTCCTCCTCCTTCTGTTCCTCCTCCTCCTCCCGCTTGCCCCTTTCTTTCTTCCTCCTCCTCTTCTTCTTCCTCTTCTTCCTCCTTCTTTTCCTCCTTCTATCCCTTCCTCCTCCTCTTCTTCCTCCTCCCTCTCTCTCTTTTCCTTCCTTCTTTCTCCTCCTTTTCCTTCCCTCTCTCCCCTTTCTTTCTTCCTCTTCTTCCTCCTTTTTTCCTCCTTCTCTCTCCCTTTTCCTTCCTCCCCCTTCCTCCTCCTCCTCCTTCTGTTCCTCCTCCTCCTGCTCTCCCCTTTCTTTCTTCCTCCTCCTCTTCTTCTTCCTCTTCTTTCTCTTTCTTTTCCTCCTTCTATCCCTTCCTTCCTCCTCCCTCTCTCTCTTTTCCTTCCTTCTTTCTCCTCCTTTTCCTTCTCCTCCCTCTCTCCCCTTTCTTTCTTCCTTCTCTTCTTCCTCCTTTTTTTCCTCCTTCTCTCTCCCTTTTCCTTCCTCCCCCTTCCTCCCCCTCCTCCTTCTGTTCCTCCTCCTCCTGCTCTCCCCTTTCTTTCTTCCTCCTCCTCTTCTTCCTCCTTCTTTTCCTACTTCTCTCCCTTCCTCCTCTTCTTCCTTCTCCCTCTCTCCCCTTTGTTTCTTCCTCCTCCTCCTCTTCTTTTTCTTCCTCCTTCTTTTCCTCCTTCTCTCCCCTAATCTTCCTTTCTCTCTCCCTTTTCCTTCCTTCCTCCTCCTCCTCTTCCTCCTCCTCCTCTTCCTCCCCAGCGAGGGCGAACAATCGCTGGGAAGCGGCCGGCAGCCCGGCAGGGAATGCGTACGCGTAGGTGACTGGTTGGGCGGCCGTGCCTGCTTCCTGCCGGGCAAGATAGGTACTGTAGTCCTGCGGGGAGGACAAAGTCTTCCCCGCACTTTGGCGATAGCCCCTCCGGCTTAAGCCTCCCGGCCACGCAGCCCCTGACCCAAGCCTCCCGTCTCACTCAACTTACTTTCCAAAAGATCCTAGCTAGGGTTTCCTGGGGAGGGACGGGGGGGGGGCGGGTGTCCCCAATTTCCAAAGTTAACAAACTTTTCCAGTGCTTGGACAGGTACGCGCCTCGTTCCCTTTGGAGCAGCAGGACCCCCGAATCGCTCCCCTCGTTTGGGGAGTCGCGCTGGGATCAGGGCGAGGGTCTTCCCAGGGTTTTATTCCACCAGGGTTAGAATTCCTTAAATTAGGAATTGGGCGGGGGGGGGGGTGTCTGCAAGGAGGCGGGACAATGAGGGGGATTTGGGGTCGCGGAAGAAAAAGCGCCCCGTTGCAGGTTCTCGGGGAGAGGGCGGGAGATTGATGGGTCCAAATAGAAGAATCGGGAGAGAATTTAATTTTTTTTTTTTTTTGTAACGCAGACACAAAATTGGAGCCAGAGGGATTCCTGAAAACCATTCCAAGCAAACAAACAAGCATTGGATCCTATAAAAGTAACAAACACAAAATCCGCTGTTTTCCTACGGAATAAACAACCCTGGAAAATATCTCAACAATTAGAAAATGGATTCACACACACGAACACCCCCCCCCCAAAGTTCTGGAATGGTTTTTGTTCTGTCCTTCATTAGCATACTTGAAATCCCTGCGCTTTGATTGGCCAAAGCGCGGGGCTTTCCTATTGGTCAGGCGAGCCGCGCCAATTGGCTCGTTAAGAATCTCCCGCGATTGGTCCGTTCAGAACGCGGGAGATTCGAAGCGTTGCCATTGGCCGCGGCTGCCGCAGCGAAAGGAATAAAAGCCGCGGGCTTTTTTCCTTTCGGCAGTTCGGTTCCAGCAAATCAAATAAAGAGCTTTGCACTAAGTCACCGACTCCTGGTGTCATTTCGCGGACCCGACACTGGCGACGAGGATGGGATCCAGACCCTGAACCGAACCCCGTGTCCGACGGAAGCCAGACGAAGCACCGAGATGGCGAAAATCGCATCGCCCGCCCCCTTCAACCCCGCCACCGAGGACTGGGAATCGTTCTCCGACCGATTCCGCATGTACCTCGAGTGCACCGGCATGAAGGACGCCTCGGGCCCGCTGAAACGCGCCGTCTTCCTCACCCACTGCGGGACCGAGGTCTTCCAGATGGCCAAAGCGTTGGCCAAGCCCGCCGATGCGACCGCCATGGACTGGGACGTCCTTGAACCCATCCTTCGGCGACACTACGCTCCAGAGGTACCCATCCTGATCCGGCGCAACGAGTTCTACCGGCGGGACCAGAGATCGGGTGAGAGAGTCAGCGACTTCGTCGCCGAGCTGCGGCGCCTAGGGGGGCTCTGTGAATTTGATAACCTAAACAACGCCCTGAGAGACCGAATCGTGCTCGGTCTGTGGGACCCCGCCCTCCAGAGCCGGCTGATGGCTAAGGGCGACATCAGCTTAGCAGACACCCTCACCGCAGCCGCAGCCGCAGCCGCAGAAGCAACCCGAACTTCCGCCGATAGCATGCGCAGACCGGACACGAGGGACCGCGGCGGAAACAACAACCCGGCAAGGTCGACCGAACCAAAAACCGAGACGACAACACACCAGGGCGATTTCCACTCGGCATCCAGCACGTCCAAAGACGAGGAGGGCATCCATCGACTCCAGACAGGGCGCGACCAACGGAACCGGAGAGGTCGTAAGTCAAGGACCAACTGTGCCGGTTGCGGCGGCGACCACCCCAGGTCGGAATGCCAGTTTTTCGATTCCATCTGCCGGCATTGCGACAAAAAGGGGCACATCGCCTGGGTTTGCCGTCTAAAGAAAAACCGCAGTCTGGCTCGATGGGACCAGAGCGACCGGAGGAGGGAGAGCACACCACCCCGGACCAGAGATCGCCACTCGGACAGCCGATGGGACCGGAACGGACGACCCTCGCGAGGCGGCGACAACCGGCGGAGAGAGGAGACCCACCAGACGGTCACCATCGGCCACGCCATCACCAACGACGCCCGGAAAATCCATGTCGAGGTACGCATCGAGGGCCAGCCGTGCAAAATGGAGGTGGATTCCGGGTCCTACCTCTCCATGATTGCATGGCACGAGATAAAGCGGTTGGTGCCTACCCTCCAAAGGAGGAACGTAGACAGCCAAAGACTTATTGTAAAGGACTACCTGGGAAACCGCATCCCGGTAGTCGGCACCAAAAGTTTTGACATAACGTATAAGGGGCGCACCGAACGACTCCCCCTAACGATCGTCGACCGCAACCGCCCAAGCCTACTGGGACTGCAATGGTTCGCCCCGCTCGACATCGCCCTCACAGGAGTCAACCACGTCACCGACGACGGCTGGGAACAGCAACTAGCCCAGGAGTTCCAAGAGGTCTTCGACGGAAACCTGGGCAAGTACCGAGGGCCCCTTATCTCGTTCGACCTAGACCCTAACGTCCCCCCCAAACGCCTGAAACCAAGGCGGGTGCCATTCGCACTGAAACCCAAAATAGACAAACAAATTGATAAGCTCGTCAAACAGGGGGTACTGCAGCCCATAGACCACGCCCGGTGGGAGACCCCCATAGTCACCCCGATCAAGCCCGACGGGTCGGTGAGAATCTGTGGGGACTATAAGGCCACCCTAAATGGCGCGCTGCAACAAAGTGCCTATCCCGTCCCAATAGTGCAACACCTACTGCACTCACTGGGAGGGGGCAAGGTTTTCGCCAAGCTCGATCTCGCCCAGGCATACCAACAGTTGCCGGTCGACGAGCAAACGGCAGAAGCACAAACCATTGTCACCCACCGGGGAGCATTCAAATGCAACCGACTCCAATTCGGAGTCAGCGTGGCACTGGGCATATTTCAGAGCCTAATGGAGAGGCTATTGCAAGGTATCAAGGGGGTGGTACCTTATTTCGACGACGTCCTAGTGTCGGCACCCAACCAAGCCGAACTAGAAGGTCGACTAAGAGAGGTCCTAACTAAATTTAAAGAGACGGGACTAAAAGTAAAGAGGGAAAAATGCCAGCTTTGCACGGAACGAGTGGAATTCTTGGGCTACCTCCTAGACCGGCACGGCATTCACCCCACAAGCAAAAAAATCAAGGCCATCAAAGAAGCCCCCACCCCTAAATCAAAGACTGAACTACAAGCATTCTTGGGGTTACTGAACTTTTACAATGTTTTCCTACCCCAAAAGGCGACGGCGGCGGAGCCCTTGCATAGGCTCCTGGACAAGGCGGCGACCTGGACTTGGGGGAAACGGGAGCAAGCCGCCTTCCAAAAAACAAAGGACCTCCTCACTTCCGACGCCATCCTCATACAATTCAACGAGACCCTGCCTCTGGCCGTCACATGCGACGCATCACCCTTCGGCGTCGGCGCTGTCCTCAGCCATACCCTTCCTGACAGAAAAGAAGCACCCATCACGTTCTTTTCAAGGACCCTCACCAAACCAGAGCGGAACTATAGCCAACTGGACAAAGAGGCTCTGGCTATAGTTGCCGCCATAAAACGATTCCACGAATACCTCTACGGCCGGACCTTCACCATCATAACGGACCACAAGCCGTTGCTGGGAATCCTTGCAGGGAACCGGGCCACCCCGAACATTCTGTCTCCCCGAATGACAAGGTGGTCCGAGTTCCTGGCGGCCTACAACTATGAACTCATACACAGACCGGGTAAGACGATCTCCCATGCAGACGCCTTAAGCCGCTCGCCGCTACCGGAACCCGACACCGACCCAGCACCCACGACGACCACCCTCAGTATAGAGACTCTACCCAACCTGCCCATAACCGCGTCAGACATTGCCCGAGAGACTAATAAAGACAGGCGTCTGGCGCGGGTGTTGCATTGGGTGGAGAAAGGGTGGCCGGAAAGGGACAACGACGAGTCCGTCAAAACGTTTCGAAACCGCCAAACGGAACTCTCATTGTTAAAAGGGTGCATTCTATGGGGAGACAGGGTGGTCATTCCGGAAAAGCTACAGGGGAAGGTTTTAGAAATGCTGCACGAGGGGCACCCTGGCATCGTAAGAACTAAAGCCCTGGCCAGAAGTTATGCTTGGTGGCCAGGGATGGACAAACAAATAGAGGCCTGGGTAGCTAGGTGCCAACGATGCCAGGAAACAAGGCCCAGCCCACCCACAGCACCCGTCCTAGAGTGGGAAACCCCAAGGGGACCTTGGTCCAGAATCCATATAGACTTCGCCGGGCCCACAAATGGACACACCTTCCTCATAGCAGTTGACGCTTACTCCAACTGGCTGGAGGTAAGCAACATGAAGACAACAACCACGGAGGCCGTAACCAAAGAACTCTGCAAACTCTTTGCAACACACGGCCTCCCAGACGTCGTCGTCTCCGACAACGGGCCCCAGTTTACCTCGCTGGAATTCGAAAAATTCCTAGCGGAAAGGGGCATCCGCCACGCACTAACAGCACCGGCGCACCCAGCGGCGAACGGTAGGGCGGAACGGATGGTCCAATTCACTAAAAAGACCATCCGGAAAATAGACCACGGGGAGATCCAGGAGAAAATCAACAGACTACTCTTTACCCAACACATAACCCCGAATACCACAACCAACAAAAGCCCAGCCGAACTACTAATGGGTAGAAAGCTAAGGTCCCCACTCGACAGGTTACACCCTACGTATAACCCGGAGAGGCCCCCAGACTCAAGCACCAAAAACCGAACGTTCGCACCCAGGGACCCCGTATATGCAAAAAACCTGACGGGAGACCCTCTATGGATCCCAGCCGTCATCACCCAAACAACAGGCCCACACTCGTACCGGCTACAAACAGCAGACGGACGAGCGTGGAAACGCCACATCGACCAACTTAGGTCACGGACTGCAAGCGAACCCAACCCCCGTAACGCAAGCCAAGGGGGGAGGGAATACCCAGGGGACCGAATCCAAGGAAAAATAAACCAGCGGTACTCACTGGAACGCAGCCATCACGACCCCTCGCCAGGAAGGAACAGCCAAGCCAGCTCGACTGACCCGGAAAGACCGAGCGGGAGCGGCGAAACCCGTAGCTCAACCAACCCGGAAGGCCCAGGAAGGAGTTACGGAGAAGGGACCGGCCCGATAGACCAGCCGGTTCCCACAGCAGCAGCAGGAGCAACGAAGATCCGGACCGAACTGGCCGAGATCCAGCCTACAACTGAGTTGCGCAGGTCAAGTAGGACCAGACGGAGCCCCGCCTTCCTACGTGACTATGCAACGTAAGGACTGAACCAAGAGGGGAGGGGTGTTCTGTCCTTCATTAGCATACTTGAAATCCCTGCGCTTTGATTGGCTTTCCTATTGGTCAGGCGAGCCGCGCCGATTGGCTCGTTAAGAATCTCCCGCGATTGGTCCGTTCAGAACGCGGGAGATTCGAAGCGCTGCCATTGGCCGCGGCCGCCGCAGTGAAAGGAATAAAAGCCGCGGGCTTTTTTCCTTTCGGCAGTTCGGTTCCAGCAAATCAAATAAAGAGCTTTGCACTAAGTCACCAACTCCTGGCGTCATTTCGCGGACCCGACAGTTTTCCCAAAGGTTTTTCCCAAATTTAATTTGCTTTTTTTTTTTCAAAGGACTTTGTGGAAATGAACGAAATATCCGTCAATAAGAGAAATAGAGGCGGGAGGGGCCTTGGGGGTCTTCTAGTCCAGGGATCGCCAACCTTTTGGACCTCAGGGACCACCAAACTCCTAATTTTAAATCCCAGGGACCACTAACCGGTTCTGTGGGCATGGCCTAATTTGTGGGTGTGGCTTGGAGATCATGTGACTGGCTGGGCATGGCTTGTGTGTAAATATTATAAATATTTATATAAATATTGAATTTTTTATTTAAAAAAAAGAGCAACTTTGACCCCAAATCAGGCAAAGCAGGCAGGCAGATTGAGTTGCTCACAGAATCACAGATTTATTCAGAGATCTATTTTTCTGCCATCGGCTACCTGAGTCTGTCACATAAAATTTGCTGGCAAGCAAACTCACAAAATTAACCCACAACACACCATGTATATAAATATTGAATTTTTTATATATATAAAAAAAGGAGCAACTTTTACCCAAAATCAGGCAAGGCAGGCAGGCAGATTGAGTTGCTCACAGAATCACAGATTCATTCAGAGATCTATCTGTCTGCCATCGGCTAGCTCAGTCTGTCACATAAAATGTGCTTGCCGTGAGTCTGCACTGAATAATAGAACCTTCAATCCTAAGGGAGGTTCGGTTGTGCTTAAAAGCAGAGCCGAAGATCTAAAGACTAGCTAGACTAGAAGGAATCCAACCATTTCCTGCTTCCTAGCTAATCTAAATCTCCTGGCACAACAGAACAGATGATGGTCGGAAAAAGGAAAAATAGCAATTTAGCAGGCAAGTTTGCCAGGTAAGGAGTGAGTGGGCAGGGAGGGTTCCTGCAGGCCATGTGGGCAGCACAGCCTTGTGTTTCTGCACAGCCTGGATTAATTGCTTGGGGGGTGGTGCTCTGGGGGTGACATTTCTCTGTGGCCTACCAAAATTTTCTTGCGTCCCACCAGTGGGCCACAGCCCACCGGTTGGCGATCGCTGTTCTAGTCCAACCCCCACCTCTCCTTTCCCCTGCCCCCAGCAGGAGACTATAGTATAACATTCTGGATAAAGCTCTTCTTAAAAGGTTTGGGGAGTGGCAAGCGCTCACAAAGAGCCCAGTGGTTAGAGACACTGAAATGCCAAACTGCACGATTTTTGACAGCCTGCAGGGAACCTGTTCCAAGGTGATTTTTATGATTCCAGAACTTGTTAATCTTAGATTAATTCTGAGGAAACAGGTGGGTTGGTACAATTATTCTAACAATAAGATGTTAATTTTAGTTATTCTACTCTACGCCAACCAGAGCATGAAGAAAGGGGCAGTGAAGAAATACGAAATCAAATTAAAATAATAGAATGGAATGGAATGGAATAGAAAATAGAATAGAATATAGAATAGAACAGAACAGAACAGAATATAGAATAGAACAGAACAGAATAGAATATAGAAACTAGAATAGAATAGAATAGAATAGAATAGAACAGAACAGAATATAGAATATAGAATATAGAATATAGAATATAGAATATAGAATATAGAATATAGAATATAGAATATAGAATATAGAATATAGAATATAGAATATAGAATATAGAATATAGAATAGAACAGAACAGAATAGAATATAGTGGCTAGAATAGAATAGAATAGGAATAGAATAGAACAGAATATAGAATATAGAATAGGAATAGAATAGAATGTAGAATAGAATAGCATATAGAATAGAACAGAACAGAATAGAATAGAACAGAATAGAATACAGGGGTGGGTTTCTACCGGTTCTGTCCACCTCTGTAGAACCAGTATCTCTGAAGAACAGCAGACAGTTCTATGTCTGCTGATGTTTTTGCCCACCTGCCCACCCGGGCTCTTGCCTGATCTTTATTTCCTGATTTTTTTTCAACATCAGCTGCCGAACGAGCCACAGCTGCAGTTAAAAAAGCAGGAAAACGGGGCTGTTTCAAAAGCTGCGTCTCTGAATGCAGGCTGCTGATGACGGTTTACAGGCGGTGCTCACAGCAGTGCAGGGAAGCTCGTAAATCCCGAACCGGTAGTTAACCCTGTCGTATCCCATCCCTGATTGAATAGAATATGGAATGAAATGAAATGGAATAGTAAAATAAAATAAATAAAATAAAATACTTAAATTGAATTTAAAAACTAAAAATCAGTTTGGGGTGAAAAAAGAAACCAAGCGATAATAAAGGTGGGATAAAAATCAAACCATTAATCCATCAAGGAAAAGCAACCTCTGAAAAGACCAGACCAGTCTAACATTTTGTGGGGCAACACACTCCATCACTCTCATGCCTGTCTGGAGGTCTTATTATACAAGCTGTTTGTGTGTCCTCCGGTTGCTGATGACTTTCTAGTTCTCTACTTACAATTGTCCATTTAGCAACTGTTTGAAGTTACAACAACCCTGAGAAAAGGGACTTGCAACTGGTCCTCACACTTACAACCGGTGCCACATCCCCATGGTAAAAATCTGGGCACTTTTGGCAAAGGAGCATGCATTTTTTACAATTGCAGCATCCTGCAGAGTCACGTGATCCTTATTTGTGACCTTCAAAGCCAACTTCCAGCAAGCAAAGTCAATGGGGGGAGGAGCCAGATTCACTTAACAACTGCATGATTCACTTAATGACTGCAGTGATTCACTGAATAAGCATGGCCCCCCCAAAAATTGTTGGAAAATTGGATACAATTTATTTAACACCTGCCTTGCTTGGTAACAGAAGTTCTAGTCCTGTGGTGGTCATAAGTTTAAGGAGTACCAATATTTTAATGTGTGATGTAGATTACTTTAAAATTCTTCCTCTGATCTTCTTTGAAATCTTTCAATCACTTCTGAAAATGAACAAACAAAGGCAATAGAAGCTATTTTGCAAAGTGCTGTGAGATTATGGCATTGGGTCAGGAGTGGGATTCAAATTTCTTAACAACTGGTTCTGTGGGCATGGCCTAATTTGTGGGTGTGGCTTGATGGTCATGTGACTGGCTGGGCATGGCTTGCTGACTGGGCGTGGCTTGGTGGTCATGTGATGGTGGGTGTGGCTTGTATGAAAATATTATAAATATTTACATAAATATTGAATTTTTTATTTAAAAAAAGGAGCAACTTTTACCCAAAATCAGGCAAAGCAGGCAGACAGATTGAGTTGCTCACAGAATCACAGATTCATTCAGAGATCTATCTTTCTGCCATCGGCTTCCTGAGTCTGTCACATAAAATTTGCTTGCAAGCAAACCCATGAAATTTGCTAGCAAGAAACTCACAAAATTAACTCACAACACACCATGTATGTAAATATTGAATTTTTTATTTTTTAAAAAACAACTTTTACCCAAAATCAGGCAAAGTAGGCAGGCAGATTGAGTTGCTTGCAGAATCACAGATTCACTCAGAGATCTACCTTTCTGCCATCGGCTACCTGAGTCTGCACTGAAAAGTAGAAGCTTTGGTCCTAAGGAAGGTTCAGCTCTGCTTTTAGGTTAGCTAGAAAGCAAGAAATCTAACCATTTCCTGCTTTAATCTAAACCTCCCAGCACAGCAGAACAGATGATGGTCGGGGGTGGAGGAAAAATAGCAACTTACCAAACTCAGACAAGTTGGATGGCTCGCATGCCAGGTAGGGAGTGAGTGGATGGGGAGGGGAGATGCAGCACCAGCCAGTGACACAATTTGCCAATTCTCCGAACTGCGCAGAACCGTAACAACCGGTTCTATAGAACTGGTTCAATCAGCTAGAATCCCACCCCTGCACTGGAGACAAACCTCAGAGCCATGTCCCCAACTGGGAAAATAAAATACGGAGAGAGAAAGTATATCTGAACTCCCAGAACTGCTTTTCCAGAACAACAAATCTGGGGTCTACAGATAGTCCTCGCCTTAAGACAATGGAGCCCCAAATTTCTGCCATTAAGCAAGACAGCTGCTAAGTGAATTTTGTCCTGTTTTCCCACCTTTTCCGCCCCAGTTGTTAAGTGAATCACTGCAGTGTTTAAGTTAGTTAAGTGAACCTGGCTTGACCATTGACTCTTCTGGTCAAAAGGGGGCCCGGGTCACTGCACCTGTCATAAATACAGGTACTCTTCAACTTACGACCACAATTGAACCCAAAACTTCTGTTGCTACAGGTGTTAAGTGAGTTTTGCCCTGTTTTACGAGCTTTCTTGCCGCTGTCGTTAAATGAAGCACTGCAGTTATTAACATGGTCTTCCCCATGGACATTGCTAGTTAGAAGATCACAAAGAGGGATCACATAACGTCATAAATATGAATCCGTTGTCAAGCATCTGATTTTTGATCACGTGACCACGGAGAGGCTGCAACCATAACTGTGAAAAACAGTCATAAGTTGCTTTTTCCAGTGCCGTCATTACTTCGAACAGTCACTAAAAGAAAAGACGTAAGTCGAGGATTGCCTGTATTTGACGCACTACCTTTCCCTCTATTCCCCAGATCCTTGTTCTTTTACTGTATATTTCCACATAAATGAAATTATCAATTGTTGTACCCTATACTTATTGTGCCCTATGACTATTATTGTTGTGCCTTATGATTCTTGACTCTTGACGAAGGTATCTTTTCTTTTATGTACACTGAGAGCATTTGCTCCAAGACAATTTCCTTGTGTGTCCAACCACACTTGGCCAATAAAGAATTCTATTCTTTCTTCCTCCCTTTCTTTCTTTCTTTCTTTCTTTCTTTCTTTCTTTCTTTCTTTCTTCCTTCCTTCCTTCCTTCCTTCCTTCCTTCCTTCTTTCCTTCCTTCCTTTCTTTCTTTCTTTCTTTCTTTCTCTCTCTCTCTTTCTTTCTTTCTTTCTTTCTTCCTTTCTATCTATCTATCTATCATCTATCATCTATCTATCTATCATCAATTTATCATATCTACTGTATGTATCTCTATCTCTATCTATCTATCTGATTTGATTGCTTATTGTACCCTTTAAGTGTTGTACCTGATGATTCTTGACTAATGTATCTTTTTTTATGTACACTGAGAGCATTTGCACCAAGACAAATTCCTTGTGTGTCCAATCACACTTGGTCAATAAAGAATTCTATCTATCTATCTATCTATCTATCTATCTATCTATCTATCTATCTATCTATCTATCTAAGCAGTTTGCAGTAGAACAGACTCTCAATAAAAGGAAGATTTAAAAAACCCAGAAATGACAACTTCACAAAAATAAAGCAAAAAAGAAAAATTATTGGTGTGCAGGGAACTGGCAGCACCCAAAAATCTTATCTGGACATCTAAAGACCATTAATGAATGGGTTAATTGGGCTGCTTCTGAATTCTGCACCCCAATTCCTTTCCCTGCCAGGAGGAGTTCATTTAATCCCATCAAGCAAAGGAGGGAGAAATGTGACCTCTAGCGAAATAAACGGGGAACAGGCAGTTTGGTACAAATTTATGCAAGAGAGCGTCAAGAATATAGAATAAGAATGATGGAAGGAATCTTGGAGGTCTTCTAGTCCAACCCTCTGCTCAGACAGGAGACCCTAAATCATTCTGGATGTATGGCTGTCCAGTCTCACCTTAAAAACCCCCAGTGGTGGAGCTTTTTCAAGAGGTAACTAGACTTTCTTGTTTTTCTTTGAAGGTGTTTTGCTTCTCATCCAAGAAGCTTCTTCAGTTCTGAATGAAGAAATTCCCTTCTTTCAGAATGAATGAAGCTTCTTGGATGAGAAGCGAAACATCTTCAAAGAAAAAACAGAAAGTCCAGGTGCCTCTTGAAGAAGCCCCTTTGGGACAACCAAACCTGGACTCCAATGATGGAGCACCCAAAATTTCTAAAGGCAACTTCTTCTATTGATTGATATGTCCCCACTGTCCCCCCAAAAATATCCTTACTTCTAGGTTGCTTCTCTCCTTGATTCATTTCCATCCATTGTTTCTTGTCTTGGAGAATAGCATAACCCCATCTTCTTTGTGGCAGCCCCTCAAACTTTGGAAGTTGCTATCATATCACCCTTTTCATTAAATTAGACATACCCAATTCCAGCAATCATTCTTCACATGTTTTATCCTCCAGTCCCCTAATCATCTTTATTGCTCTTCTCTGCACACATTCTAGAAAGAGTTTCAACCTCTTTTTTGTATTGTGGTGACCAAAACTGGATGCAGTCTTCCAGGTGTGGCCTTAGTAAGGATTTATAAAGCAGTACAAATATTTCACATTATTTTTTTTTATTTTATGCTTCTGTTTATACAGCCAAGGATTGTATTAGTTATTTTGGGGTGATATCTTGAGTTCTGGTTCACATTAATTCCATTAGGTCTCCAATTTACAGTTCTAACATAAGCAGTGAGATGTTGGACCTAGAGCAAATGCTTCCTTCTGTAACCAGACCTCAAAACAACAAAGAATCCAGTACTTTTAGCACATTTAATATGAAGCTTCCTTCCTTCCTTCCTTCCTTCCTTCCTTCCTTCCTTCCTTCCTTCCTTCCTTCCTTCCAAACAGAAAGAATGCTTTGAATTATGACACTTCGTGCTCCTTGTTGAAATTCAAAAATTCAAAAACAAAATGAAATTCAATATAGAGAAAAGTAAAGTCCTACACTTAGGCAAGAAAAACTGATCAGTCACCCATTTTTGTTTACAAAATGTATTGTATTATTTCAAATTCTTTGACTTTCCTCTGGGGAGCAAATTCTTTGTACACATCTAGACTGGGTGAAACCAGGCTCAATAGCAGTAACTGTGAAAGGGATCTTGGAGTCTTAGTGGACAACCAGCTAAATAGGAGCCAGCCGTGTGCAGCAGCAGCCAAAAAAGTCAATGCAATCCTAAATTGCATTAACAGAGGGATACAATCAAGATCAAGGGAAGTACTAATACCACTCTATAAAGCCTTAGTAAGACCACACCTAGAGTCCTGCATCCAGTTTTGGTCACATTATAAAAAAGATATTAAGACTCTAGTCTAGAAAAAAGTACAGAGAAGAGCAACCAGGATGGTTAGGGGACTGGACACTAAAACATATGAAGAATGGTTACAGGAACTGGGCCTGGCTAGTCTAGGGAAGAGAAAGACCAGGGGAGACAGGAGAGCAGCCTTCCAATATTTGAAGGGCTGTACCAGAGAGGAGGAAGGGGGTCAAGCTATTTTCTAAAAGGCCTGTAAGCCAGACAAGGAATAATGGATGAAAACTGGTCAAGGAGAGATTCAGCCTGGAAATAAGGAGAAACTTTCTGACAGTGAGAACAATCAACCGATGGAACAGAAGTTGCCTTCAGAAGTTGTGGGAGCTTCATCACTGGAAGCTTTCAAGAAGAGACTGGACTGCCATTTATTGGAAATGGTGTAGGGTCTCCTGCTTGGGCGAGGGGTTGGACTAGATGACCTACAAGGTCCCTTTCAACTCTGTTATTCTGTATCTGTATTGTTG
Source organism: Hydrophis major (assembly GCA_033807585.1). Classification (NCBI taxonomy): domain Eukaryota; kingdom Metazoa; phylum Chordata; class Lepidosauria; order Squamata; family Elapidae; genus Hydrophis; species Hydrophis major. The sequence continues at coordinate 378,839,377 of CM066329.1, read as the reverse complement.
ATATAAATCTGTATCTGTGGTGTTGATATACTTATAGGGTTTCTCCCCTGGATCTCAACCAAACCTACTGTACAGATTTCTACAAAAATCTTCATAGATTTTGATATATTTTTTTCAAGGATTGTGCTTTTGATTTGGTTTGCAAGGTGCAGAAAATCAGCATTGGGAGGTATTTATTTTTTGCAAAAGGGCCCAACCACTATCACATTTTCATCTGCCATCCAACAAGAGGGGCAATAGTCAATAAATATTCCAGGCCAGTCTTTTGGGGTGATGGATGCAGGAGTTAAATCACTCGACAGCTCCCGCAAACAGACAGATAGCCAGAGTAGATAACCAGATAAGTGTAGGCTAAAGGATAAGCCAAGATATATGGACACTTCACCCAGATTCCAGGGCCAGCTGAACGAGACGGATAGCTCCTGAGCAAATCAATAGAGACTTGAGACAGAAAGACAGCATGACAAAGTAAGAGACACAGAGAATATGTTTTCAGGGACACGGAAGGAAATTTGTTTGTGTCATAGAGGGAGGACTAGAAAGATTCGGCCTCGCCACCGTTTTGTTTTCCAGGCCTAAATCCCATTTATTCAACCAGTAAGAATTTTTTCCCTTCCACTTTTGCAAAAGACAAGGGTGGCTAGTTCATTCCATGTTTGAATTTTAAGACGTAGTGTTTTTTTAACGCTCCAATTTATGGTGCCCTTGGTGCTCCCTGAGCTTGGTAATTTGCCTGTAGACATTTCACTACCAAAGTATGTAACATCATCAATGCTAGAAGGGAATGAGGTTCGCGGGGAGCAGGAGCAGGAGCTGGGTGGTGTATAAATGGAATAAATTAACTATTAATAGAAAATTTGAAATCTGGGCTGTTGCCCAAAGCCCTCTCAGGAGTCCTCCTCCTCTTCCTCTCCAAACCCCCTTATAGCATTGATGCTGTTACCTAGTTGGGTCATGAAATGTGTGCATGAAAACAACCAACCTCAGAGACCCCCAAGGACCACTCAGCCTTCTTCTTCTTTCTTTCTTCTTCCTTCTTCCTTCTTCTCCTTCTTCTTCCTTCTTCTTTTTCTTCTTCTTCTGATTTTTCTTACTTCTTCTTTCTCCTTCTTCTTCTTTCTCCTCCTTCTCTTTCTCCTCCTCCTACTCCTCTTCCAACTTCTAAGCACTGATGATGATACCTAGTTGGGTAATGAAACATCTGCGAAAACAACCAAGCTCAGAGAACACTAAGAGCCCCAGAGTCATCCTCCTCCTTCTCCTCTTCCTCACCACAAACCCCACTCCCTTCTAGCATTGATGAGGTCACCTAGTTGGGTCATGAAACGTCTACAAGAAAATCACTCAGCTCAGGAAGCACCCAGGATTCCCCCATTCACTCCTAATCTATAAATACAGTAGTTTCTTCTATCACCAATGCTCTGTTGTGTATTGTTTTATTATGACATTGCGAGCTGTCCAGAGTCACTCCACAGTGAGAAGGGCAGCTCATAAGTTTAACAAGTAAGTTAAAGTTAAATTTGCTTTCCCCTTGAAAGCAACAGAGCAAATCTTGTCCTTTCTTCCAACACAAGAGAGAAGAGAGAAAGTCCAGTGAGAGGCTCATAACCAACGCTTGTAAGTTAAATCAAAGAAGCTCAGAGTTCATCTCTACAGCACTAGAAAGGTAATTTAACCCACCCAAGACCCCAGAGGGGGCTTTGGACAGCAGCCCAGGGTTTATATTTATTTGCTTTTCTATTAATAATTGTTATTCCGTTAGTACACCACCCAGCTCCAACCAATTCTCAGGAAACAACTGGGGAGAGCAATTCGTAAGGAGAGCTGGCTTGGTTTTTTTCATTTTTGGAGGGGGGAAGTGAAATAAAACACATTGCCTTTTGAAAGAAAGACTCCTGAAAATCATTAGCCAGAAATTGTGCGTGTGTGTATGGAGGGGAATACATTAAGGTGGCTACTGAATTCAAATCTACATGTCCCAGGATAATGTTGCAGGATCCAATCAATGGAGCAGAGATTTTGTCTTCCAAACTTTCCCATCCTCAGGGAACTTCTCTCTAGCAGAGTGTGTGCTTTGGACTGTATACATAGGACAAAACTGAACAAAACATTCAATTTTGCAGCTACTAAGATTGTTGAACGAGCCATGAAAGCGATCTGAGTGACTGTGGGCAACTCACCAGCAGTCCATGAGTTTTACTTATTGTTATTTATTTATTTGTCAATAAAAGTATTAGATAACAAGTATAAACATGATGATGAATACATGAAATGGATACGAATAAAAGGGAACATTAAGACAGGGATGGTAGGCACATTGGTGCGCTTATGCATGCCCCCTACAGACCTCTTACGAATGAGATGAGGTCAACAGTAGATAGTCCAAGGTTAAAGTTTTTAGGGTTTGGGGAAGAAACCACAGAGTCAGGTAGAATATTCCAGGCATTGACCACTCTGGTGCTGAAGTCGTATTTCCTGCAGTTGAGTTTGGTGCGGTTTACCTTGAATTTGTATCTATTGTGTGTTCTTGTATTGTTGTGGTTGAAGCTGACGTAGTCATTGACAGGTAGGACATTGCAATAGATAATTTTATGTAGTATACTTAGGTCGGATTGAAGGCGGCGCAGTTCTAGGTTGTCTAAGCCTAAAATTTAAAGTCTGGTGACATAAGGTATTCTGTTACTAGTAGAGGAGGGGAGAACTCTTCTTGTGAAATATTTCTGGACTTTCTCAACTGTCTTCCTTTTCGCAACTGTTTGTGGGGGAGTTTTTTCTTCAGTCAATGATAATTGGACCTTGGAGGCCAATTAATTCACCTATTTTTGTGAGTTTGTTGCTTTTGTGTCCCACCTTGGGTCATCACAATTAGGTTAACAACTCTTAATGCCTTTTTGTACTTACAGTGGGCTCTGGCATTTAGATCATCAGAGATGAGTACTCCAAGGCCCTTGATATAGTGAGAGTCGTCTACAAGGTCTTGTCCATTCAGCTTGTATTTTATTTTCTAATTTTTTTTTTTTGTTCTAGGCATGAAAACTGATTGGGTGACTTTGGGCCGGTCGCTGGGAGAGAGTAAGTTATAGTCCCAACTTAGGGACAGTCACACTCTTCAAGCCCATCACAGAGTTCAGTGAAGAGGGAATACAAAGCTGTTAGACCAGGGCTGTCAAACTGGATTTCTTTGAAGGCCGGTTCAGCATTGGAACTCTCCTCCGCAGGCCGGCCAGGGTGGGCGGGGGTGAGACAGGACAGACGCCCAAACAGCAGAGCTGCAGGAGGCCATGGAGGCTAAAATGGGTTGCCAGCGGGTCGGGGGGAACAGGCACCCCATTTTGGTCAGCAGAGGCACCACGGGCTGGTCCTTTGATATTCCAGGCTGGCCCCAAGGGCCAGATCTGGACGCCCGGGCCTTGAGTTTCATACTTGTGATAGATAGATAGATAGATAAATAGATAGATAGATAGATAGATAGATAGATAGATAGATAGATGGATGGATGGATGGATGGATGGATGGATGGATGGATGGATGGATGGGTGGGTGGGTGGGTGGATGGATGGTATTTATACATGATAGACAGACAGACAGAAAAACACAGGCAGGCAGATGAGATAGGTAAGTAGGTAGATATAGATATATAGATATAGATATTGATAGATGAGAGAGAGAGATTATAGATATATATAGATGATGATATATATAGATATGATAGATGATAGATAGAGATAGAGATATGATAGATAGATACAGTAGATACAATAGATAGATGATAGAGATATGAGAAATAGAGATAAGAGATAGAGATATGAGAGATGGAGATAGAGATAGATAGAGATGATGATAAAGATATGATAGATACAGTAGATAAAGATAGATAGATAGATAGATAGAAAGATAGATAGATAGATAATGATGATAGAGATGGAGATATGATACATAGAGATACATAGAGATAGATGATGATAGAGATTAGATAGATTAGATAGATAGATAGATAGATAGATAGATAGATAGATAGATAGATAGATAGATAGACGGAGAGGATGACATAAACAAACAAACAAACAGGCAAGGAAATCCAGATCCATCAGCCACAGCCCTTCCTTTCCCCTCAGTACAGCAGGGAAGGTCAACTCAAAAGGACCAACACTGCATCCTGAACACCCATGAATTTACACGGCGAGGCCGCAATTGGGTTATTGACGTGCAATCTGCGGAAAACACTATCGAAATGATTCACACAAATGTTATTTAGCTGCAATACTTCCGTAATAAAAGGAATCAATGAGAGAGAGAAAAGACCTGTCCGGGAATTTGATTTTCTCATTTTAATGGCATACTTATTTACTCCCGCCAATCCTCCCATTGGATTTTCATTACACCACCTGGCGCTGTAAGTGGACCGGTATTGATAGGACCTGCTGACTTCAGCTGGCTTCCTGAGGGCGCAAATTAAAAATAACTCATATTCGGTGACAAGGTTGCGTGCTAAGTAGCTGCCCCTGGCACAGGCCGACTGGTATTTGAGAAGAAGCAAAAGTCAGGAGCCTCTTATACAAATGTGTATTTTCTGAAGCTGATTTACAACTGCAGGTCTTTTAATCTGCAAGCCCAGAGCCACTTTGGGCTAGGGATTAAGGCACCAGGCTAGAAACCAATCGAAGGAGAGTTCTAGTCCTGCCTTAGGCATGAAAGCTGGCTGGGTGGCTTTGAGCCAACCACCAGGAGACAGTGAGTTCTAGTCTCATCTTAGGCATGAGAGCTGGATGAGTGACTTTGGATCAATCACCAGGAGATGGTGAGTTCTAGTCTTGCCTTAGGCATGAGAGCTGGCTAAGTGACTGGTTCAATCACAGGAGATGATGAGTTCTAGTCCTGCCTTAGGCACGAGAGCTGGCTGGGTGACTTGGAGCCAACCACCAGGAGACAGTAAGTTCTAGTCCCGCCTTGGCCATGAGAGCCAGCTGGGTGACTTTGGGCCAGTCCCTCTTTCTCAAACTCAATCTACCTTACAAGGTGATTGTTGTGGGAAAAATTGGTGGAGGAAGGAGTTATCAGCTATACTGCCAGCCTGAGTTATTTAGAACAGTAATAAAAGTGGGATATAAATAAAAAAATAAATTTATCCCCCTTCCTGTGCTGACTGGCAACAAATTAACTAGGTTAACTAATGATTGAGTAACATCCATTGCACACTCTACTAAAATTTAAATTTGGGTTGAAATTTAGCATGTTGACTAAACAATCAGTAAATTCATGTGAACATTCAAGACACTCTCTCCAAAAATGAGTTGCTTTGGCAACCAAGAAAGATGCAGCCAATGGCTCCCAAGGTCTTGGTGTTGTTGGAAAAAAAAACCCGTTTGGTTCCAAGCCAGGAGAAAGACGCTGGGAATAAAATGGAGGCAGGCCACATAGAAAGAAGGTCTCTGTTTATTTAGTTTCCAGAAACTTCAGTGACAGCAGAACATTTCTGGAGTGGCTGACAAAATGGCTGAGTGAGTGGATGGATTTTTATTGGGTTCTGAGGTTTGGTGAATGAGATGCTCCAGGGGGATTGTGCATTGTAGTGAGCCTTGTGACTTTTACAATTTCAATGGTGGCAGGTTAATCTTATTATGTCCTAAAGGTCATGTCCTGTGTTTAGAATTGGGGTGGAGGGGTGTAAATTCTTAATCCCATCAGCTGCAACCTTCTCAGTCTGGCGGGATGGAGATGCTCCAGAATGAACCAATCCATTTTCAGAGTTTGTGCAGGTGTAAAAGAGATTTGGGGGTGCTTGGAGAGTCAAAGCCAAGTTCTCTGGACAATGGGAAGAAGGCTTGGACGACCTCCCCCTCTTCTGCTGAGGGTCCATTGAAGCTCCATTGGGATGGTCCTGGAGGAGGAGTCTGAGGCATCCAGGGTGGGTTTTTTTGGCTTGTATTGTCCTTGTGAGTCGGCCAGAGTTGTGTTCTCACAATCAAATCTTTCCAAGCAATGGGCAGGTTTCATTCCGTCCCCTGGCAATCAATTCATCAGAATAGAACTGGAAGGGTCCATTGGAGGTCATCTAGTCCAACCCCCTACCAAAGTAGGAGACCCTTACAGAACCATAGAAGAACAGAGTTGGAAGGGGACCTTGGAGGTCATCTAGTCCAACCCCCTGTTGAAGCATGAGACCCTTACAGAACCATAGAAGGACAGAGTTTGACGTAGTTCATCTAGTCCAACCCCCCTGCTCAGTTATATACAATTTGAGACAAACGGTTGTCCAATCTCTTCTTTTAAAAATCCTCTATTGACGAAGCAGCGATGAGGGCTTGGGCTTCCATTAGCAGCAGGCTCGCTTTCCAGCAATGTCCTTTTTAGCGCAGCCCATGGAGGTCAAACCGGTCAAGATGGCGGCGAGCCCCCACCACCACCACTACCGCAATCCTGCAGCAAGGAGGAGACTCGATCCGCGGCCATTCCAATTCCAGGCAAGCAATCCTCCCTCGCGGACGGCGAAAAGACCCCCTCTGGATGAGGATAATGGACCACGACTCCCTGGCTGCTGAGGCTTCGGGCCTGGAAGCCGACCCAGAAGCTTCCGCACGTCTCCATGGCAACGCCGTGTCGCTTTCCGGCTTCCTGGAGGGGAAACATCCGGGCCGTGGCCGTCCATCCATCCGAAGGATCGGTCATAGAGTTGTGAAAGGCAAGAGCGCCGCACCCGGTGACCAGCCTCTCGCATTGGCCGCCCCTATTTTCTCCCTCTCTTGCCTTTGACGCTGGGTGAACCATAGAGGCGCGCCGTCGGAGGCCTAGAGCGGCACCCCCGCTCGGAAGTTTCTGATTGGATCCCCAGCGCCGGTTGACGGTTCGAGCCAAGATGGCCGTGTCTGAGGTGCAGCAGCTGCAAAATCGTCTTGATGCCTTGGAAGAGCGGATGTTCGGGGCCCCCGCCGGAGCCGCGTCCGCGGGAGCCCCCCGGAAAGTAAGTCCCGGGGTTGGGGGAAGCCGTCTCCTCCATCGGGAACGGAGGGGGGGCAGGTATCACAAAGCCCATCATCCCCTGCCAGCCGTTGGCTGAGCTCTGCTAGGTTCTGGAGTGCATTGTGAGGTGCGGGGCAGTCAAGGAAAGCGAGATGCGCTGCCTTTATTTTTAGTTTGGTTTTGGGGTATTTTTTTTTGTTTTTTTAAAAACTGACGTTTCCTGCCTCTGTTGCCACGACGACACGTGTAACTCAGGGAACGTCAGAAAGGGGTCCGCTGCCCATTCTCCCCATTTAGGCCTGGCGTGGGAACAGATGGCCTGTCAGGTGAACGAGGAATTTCCTTCCCATTCCTCCAAAAAAAATCACAATTTTCCCCTCCTCTGACAAAAGGACAACAGTTCCCATCGTGCACAACGGCTGCCAGGCTTCCTGGGCAGAGAACAGGGTGCAAATTCTTTTCAGGCTTTTTTTTTCCCCAGCTTGTTTTCTTTTTGAGCTTTTCAGGCAAAAAAAAAAAAAAGAATTTGACTAAAATTCTCCCCTTTGGAATAATATCTTTAATTTCCTTCCATTTGTTGAAATAAAGGTGCCCAATAAGTGTGCTGGTGTAGGTGTGTATAATAATTACATTAAAGATTATAATTACAACAGTAAAAACTAATGGAGATGGGGGGAAAGAAGGATGGAAAGAGTAGAAGATGCAGAAAAGGGGAACAGTTGAGAAATTCAAAAGAAAAGAGCCCAACAATACAGGCAGTCCTTGATTTATGGCCACAATTGAGCCCAAAATATCTGTTGTTAAGTGAGACATTGGTTAAGTGAGTTTTGCCCCAGTTTACAACCTTTCTTGCCACAGAAATTAAGTGAATCACTGCAGATTTTAAATTAGTAACCTGGTCATTAAGTGAATATGGTTTCCCCAATGACTTTGCTTGTCAGAAGGTCACAAAAAGGGATCACAAAACCTTGGGATACAGCAACCATCATAAATCTGAGCCAGTTGCCATGAATTTTGATCACATGATCATGGGGATGCTACAACAACGGTCGTAAGTGTGGAAAATGGTCATACGTCACTTTTTTCAGTGCTGTTGTAACTAAATGAACTGTTGTAAGTCAAGGACTACCTGTATCCCTTTTAATTATTAAGACACCAGCCAATTTCTTTGGTATGTCCAATGTAACTTTTTTTCTTCTCATGTCATTCTGGTGGCCTCTCATTTTTAAACTCACTTTCAGTTCATTCTCAATTTCGTCATAGAATTTGTTCCTCTTTCATGAAATCTTTTAGACACAGTCTGTCTATTGAGGCAGACACTATTAAAATTAACTTCTGGCTCCATTGTTCAAAAATATCCTTTGGTGTGTCCAATGTTAAAATATTTTGCTTCTGTTGTGGCCTGTCAGCCACTGACCCCTCCAGTACCCAAATCAGAGGAAGAGGAGGAGGATGCGTGGGAGTCAGGGCCAGCATCAAGGCAATCTGAGAGCTCCAAGGGGGAAGAGGGAATGGAGCTGGCAGAGAGACAGAGACAGAAAGGCAGAGCCTGGGGCGTCTGTCAGCCCTCAGATGGAGAATCAACAGCCCCCAGGTCTGGAGGTGGCTGATGAGGAAGAGGAGGAACAGCTGGCTTCAGTGCCTGACACACAAAAGGCAGAGGAGAGCAGTGGAAATCTATGAGCCGGTCCTTGGGACAGAACAGCCACCGCTACTAGCGAAACGCCACCTTAGCTCTGAGGATAAAAGGCAGGGGGCGGAGATGAATAGATGTGGCAGACAATTATTCATCTCTTGGACAGATATATTTAGATAGAAGATAGATAGATAGATAGATAGATAGATAGATAGATAGATAGATAGATAGATAGATAGATAGATAGATAGAAAGAAACAATAAGCGATCGAATCACACTAGGAAACGGTCCATATAAATTGTAAGGATACAAGCGGCAAAGTTACAGTCCTACAGTCACAAGTGGGAGGGGAGGGGTGATAAGGAGTGATGAGAAGATTAATAGTAATAGTAGTGCAGACGTTGTAAATAGTTGGACAGTCTTGAGGGAATGAGTTGTTTAGCAGAGTGATTACATTTTGGGAGAAGAACTGTTCTTGTGTCTAGTTCTGGTGTGCAGTGCTCTATAGCATCCTCTTGAGGGAAAGAGTTGAAACAGTTTATGTCTGGGATGTGAGGGGTCTGTTGATATTTTCACAGCCCTCTTTTTGACTCGTGCAGGATGCACGTCCTCCATGGAAGGCAGGTTGGTAGTAATTGTTTTTTTTTTTTCTGCAGTTCTAATTATCCTTTATTTATTAAGCTGTGGTGAGAGAGAAAATTTTTGCCGGGGCTGCTGGTACTCCTATTAAAGGAATCTCTGAGTTCACTTCAGAGGGTTTGTGGTGTTTGGTGAGCTGGGTCAGAACAGCTTCATTCCATAATGTTAAGCTGAGTTCTTCTCCTTTAGTTGTAATCTTTAGTTCCCTCTAGTGTCCAAAGTTTAATAAATTACTTTTCCATTTATCACTTATGGTTCAAAGTCAGTTTAAAGCAGTTGGGTGGACAGATGCTGGCTGGGGAATTCTGGGAGTTGAAGTTCACTCATCTTAAAGCTGCCAACTTTGAAAAACACTGCTTCAAACCAACCTGTATGCAGCTTTCTGTTTTTTCTTTCCAGTTGCAAATAACAGTTTCCCCCCACTTCCCCTTTCTAGATAGCAGATGGCTTAGGCAAAGTTCAAGGCTCCTTGGGAAACATTGCAAGCAAAAGAGAGAGAGTTAAAATTCTTTTCAAAAAAAGTAAGTGACTTTCTTCCTTTTTTTTTCTAATAGAAAATGCTGGTTTGTCCTATCAGCTGTCTTAAAAGAGGTCTCATAACTGCTGAATGTGGATGAAGCCTGATTTAAACTGATGATGTTACCAGATTGTTTCCTGAATGTAATGCAACTTTCATAAAGATGAATTTTCATCACATTGGTTTTTGGAGCTTTTTGATTTGAGTTTTAATTAAGCATGTTTGCTGCCCACAATCTGTTGGTAGTGGAGTTTTAAGGCAGCAAGAATAATTAACTCTCAGTTAATAATAATTTAGCATTAATACTTGGCCAACCCTATTCATCTAGAACAGGGGCCAGGGCTCTCCAAACTTGGCAACTTTAAGACTTGTGGACTTCCAGAATTCCCCAGTCAGCCATGTGAAGTTGCCAAGTTTGCAAATCCCTGATTTAGGACAATTCCAAGAAAAAGCAATCACAAGACTTGTTACTGTCCTTTTAAGCATCCAGCATATGCTTCTATCATTGCTGCATTCTAAAATTCACATTCTATTTTATGTTGTTCCTTCTCTAAGTCGAAGACATCCTAAAATACCTGGATCCCCAGTACATTGACCGAATGGCCGTGCCAGATGCCATGAAACTGCAGTTCATATTGGCAGGTAGATCTATTGCAGGCCCCTATATTCTGGATTTTTAGCAGTAGATTTTTAATGTATAAAATGCTGACTTGCACTAGAATGACCTTTTGTCATTCACTTTTTAGATTGAAATGATCTGAATGCTATATTTCAAGCACAGTTTTTAGGTCATAATCATGTCCACGTTTACCTGGCAATGATCCTTATGTTCCTCCAACACTGGAAGTTTTAAAAAATATTTTGGATAACCATTTGTCTGAAATGGTGTAGGGTTTCCTGCCTTAGCAGGGGGTTGGACTAGAAGACCTCCAAGGTCCTTTCCAACTCTGTTATTCTATTCTTAATCAACGGTGCATAGATCTGAAGAGATCAGTTTTAAGTTATCTTCAGGTTTGTTTTTAGATAGCCTGCTTTGATTGGTTATTAATCTGTGGGGTCCTTGGTACTCCCTGAACTGGGTGGTTTTCTTGCAGACATTTCATGACCTAACTAGGTAACATCATCTATGCTAGGAGAGAGAGGGTTTGCAGAGTGGAGGAGGAGGAAGAGAAGGATTGTGGGGTGTTCTCTGGGCTTTGTGGTTTTCTCGCAGTTGTTTTATTACCCAGCTAGGGAACATCTTGAGTGCTTGTTAATCTGCTGCTTCAGGGCACAGGTCACGTGATCTGTTGCTACTGGACCAGCAATATAGTTTTTGCCTGACTTATGTCATGCTTTTCCCACCACTAGAAGAACAGTCCATCATGACGCAGGCAGCACTTCTGGAGCAGGTGAAGAGCCTGCAGCCTTATTTGGACAGCGCACATATCAAAGGTGAGTGACTCCCTGTCCTTTATCCCTGAGGGAATCAAGATCACAAGAAAGATGTTGAGACTCTAGAAAGAGCGCAGAGAAGAGCAACCAGGATGATTAGAGGCCTGGAGACTAAAATATATGAAGAACAGTGGCAGGAATTGGGTATGTCCAGTCTAGTGAAGAGAAGCATGTTAGCAGCATTCCAATATTTGAGGGGCTGCCACCAAGTAGAGTGGATCAATTTATTCTCCAAAGCACCAGAAAGCAGCACAAGAAGCAACGGATGGAAAATAATCATGGAGAGAAGGAAGTTAGGAGAAATTTCCTGACAGTGAAAACAGTTCCTCAGTGGAACACTTGCCTCTAGACCAGGGGTCTCCAACCTTGGCTCCTGGAAGCCTGGCGGACTTCAACTCCCAGAGTTCCACAGCCAGCTGGCTGTGGAATTCTGGGAGTTGAAGTCCACCAGGCTTCCAGGGGCCAAGGTTGGAGACTCCTGCTCTAGACGTTGTGGGCGCTCCAACACTGGGAATTCCTAAGAAAGGAGATTGGATCACTGTTTGTCTAACATGATATAGGATCTCCTGTCTGAGCAGAGGGTTGGACTAGAAAACTTCCAAGGTCCCTTCCAACTCTGTTGTTCCATTTCTTATGTCAAGCCTATGACTATCATACTTTCCCAAAGTATCAGTTGCTCACTTGATTATGATTCATAAATAGAGGTGGCCCTCATTGTACAACCATTTGTTCAGCAATCGCTTAGTGGTGGAGAGCTGGTGGCTTCTTGCCTTAACAAAAACTTTTATTTGAGGTTTGAAGGGAGCGGATCATAATGGGGGATTTTTAGGAGCTGAACTGTTTCCTGGATAGCCCCCAAGGGCCATTTTGGGGGGGGGGGGCTGCTTCCATTTGGAACAGTCGTAACAAGAGCCTGGCTTCTATTTTTTTTTTTTTTTTTTTGTGGTCTCTTGCAGCTTCTCCTGATCACGCCACCAAGCTCCAGCGACTTTCACAAATACACCTTCAGCAACAGGTCAGCGCTGAGCTGGAAAATGCTCTGAGAACTCGCCTCCAGAAGCCTGTGTCCACTCCCACCTGAGGCCCCACCTGTCTGTAGCAGACCCATCACCTTCCTTATGAGCAAACCTCCAAAATCAAATATCACTCGTTAGATTGTGCTGGGGTTTGTCCCAACTCTGTGCGGTCGAGAGTCAAAGGAAAAGCAAGCATGCCTTCTTGTCCCAAAGTTCCTTTTTCAAGAGGCAACTGGACTTTCTGGTTTTCCTTTGAAGACATTTTGCTTCTCATCCAAGAAGCTTCTTCAGCTTTTGGATAAAGAAGAGCTGAAAAAGCTTCTTGGATGAGAAGCGAAACCAGAAAGTCCAGTTACCTCTTGAAAAAGCACCTTTGGGACAACCAGGACCTGGATGGCTGACAACCTCCATAGAAACTGCCCTCTTGCAGGTTTGGACAAACACAGAAGCTGTTAGGGTCAGACAGGCTGCATTTATGTGAATTTCCTCATTTCGGGGGAGGGGGGTCATTGCACTGTATAGTAGACCATAAATTAATAGAAAACCAAACTTAAAACTAACCAAACTTCTTCACTTGGTATATGAATGCAGCCACTGGGTCTTGATCTAGTCTGGTTAAAGAAATGGGATAAACAGTAAATTACAGCAAAGAACTTGTGGCTAGATCAGGAAACTCATACTGGAGGACAGGAAGAGGTAGCATGAAAAGGTTATTTCCTATGATTCAGAAGTTGCTAATAACAAATTTCCCTGAGGAAATTAAAATCTCTCTCAATTGGCAGCTGTTTCCCAGCATCTTGAGAGCAGAGAAATTCTACCATTTATCTACATACTACCAACAAAGTCCTGTCTTTAAAGTGATGGTGCTAAATTTTCCACATTTAGTTTTAATCCCAAATCTTAACAGTTTGCAAGATTAAGAAACAAGTAACCCTGCCTGTGGGGTCAAATGGAGCATTTGCAGCATTTTAGCACTTAAAATGCCCAATCCCAGATGAGGAAATAGGGATTGGCTGAACTCTTCTCATCCTGCAGGATCAGTGTGAAGCTGTAACCGAGACCATCCGGTTACTTCTGGAAGATTACAACAAAATGATATCCTTTTTCTCACCAAGTTTGGAATGTGTAATATTGTGCTGCTCACCTGGAACTGCCCGTTTCACTCGCTTAGCTTTCCTCTGGGTTATTGATTTGTATCAAAAACATCATGATTTCCTCTGGCTCCCTTAAGTCTTTCATTTACCATGAGAGTTTCTTGGGTTGTCCAAATGAGAGTTTCATTTGCTTGCTTCTGATTTCACAGAATCCTAGAATCCTAGGGCTGGAAGGGACCTTGGAGGTCTTGTAGTTCAACCCCCTGCCCAAGGCAGGAGACTTCAAACCATCCTGGATTAATGGTGGTCCAGTCTCTTCTTAAAAACCTCCAGTGTTACAGCACCCACAACTTCTGGAGGCAACTCCCACCCCACTGATCGATTATTCTCACAGTCAGGAAATTTCTCCTTATTTCTAGTTTGTCTCCTTGATTAATTTTCACCCATTACTTCTTGTTCTGCCTTCAGGTGCTTTGGAGAATAGATTGACAAACACACACTTATTTTTTTCCTGTGACAGCTCTTCAAGTATTGGAAGATGCTATCGCGCCTTCCTTAATCCTTTTCTTCATTAGGCTGAGCATTTCTCCAGCCATTTTTTTTTTCAGCTTTTCTCAGCTCCTCTTTTCCTTAAAGATTTCTTTGCAGACCCTCCTCCTTTCCAAACAGTTTGTCCAGTGGGATGAGATGCTGACCCAGCTGGAAGCTGCCAAGCAGGTAAAGCCCACACCTGAGTGAAGATCGGGCTTTCGAGTCTTTCTGTTGGGCTCCAGGCGGATCTCCTGCGTCAGATCCCAGATCTCCATGTTAACAGCTCTTGCCTAGGAACCCGCTAGCGCTCCTGAGCTTCATCCGGTATCGTGGCATCCAAGGGTATCCAATCTTGGCAGCTTTAGGTCTTGTGGACTTCAACTCCCAGAATTCCCCAGGCTGAGGAGTTCTGGGAGTTGAAGTTCACAAGTCTTAAAGTCACCCAGGTGATGTCAATCTGGAAGCTACGTCCTGACCCTTTGGAGCTAAATTATATCATCTTTAGAGTTTAATTTATTTTTAGTCTTCATTCAGCCAATTCGTGGGGAACGCATGACTTGTTGCAAGTACCTGTTATTGTGGACCACAATAAAATCCTCATGAATCCTCAACAGTCTGGCTGGCCTTTGGTTATTTAAGGCAGCGTAGGAATTCATTAGTCCTTTTAAAATCACATTGAAGGCACCAGAGAGATGGGAGTTGCATTTTTGGAGTGGCTTAAGCCTTCAGAATAAGCCTTAATAAATTCCATTTCCAACTGACAAAACCTTGGTAGCCACATTTTCTTCATAGATCAGATTTAGATGCTGCCCGTTTCATTCTTGTAAAAACCACAGTTTCCTTTCCAGAAGATGGATCCCTTAAAATTAGCAGGAAAAGAGAAACAGACACTGAGAATTTGTCACTTTTTAACAGAGAATTTTTCTTGATACTTCCAAGAATTCTCTTTGTCAAGAGATCTTGAAGCAGATGATGGGAAAGAAATATGAAATTAGTTGGAGTCAAACTCGGCAATTTGGATTCCTCAGACATCCAAGAGCCACAAAGTACTGATCAATATTAACACTTGTTCTAGGCAAGCCCTCCTTTACCTCCCTCCCATCTTCTCTTACTCTCCTTTTCTTCCTCCTCGCCCTCCCTTCTCCTCTTCCTCTCCTTTCTCTTCTTCCTCACCTATTCTTCCTCCTCCCTTCCTCTTTTTCCTCCTCCTCCTCTTCCATCTTTTCCTCCTTCTCCCACTTCCTTCCCTCCTCCCAATATAGGCAACTGTGGCCAATGCCATTGAGCAAGACCCCCTTTCAGTTCTTGTCTCTGAATGTTCACATGTTTTAGGGCAGATTCCTGGAATTTCCACCCATCTCCTGCAGATTGGTGTGAATTGAGACTTATTCTACTGATCAAATCCTGTCCCTATTGAGTGACTAAGAACTGACTGTCCTAACTCAGAATTTACAAGCAGCAACTAGTCTGTGCCTGCATGTTCTGCCCAAACTAAACCACAAGGTGGCTTAATAGCTTTCTCGGGTTTACACAGAATTCTCAGATGAACTGAGGTCCCCAAAACATTCTGAACCACAAACTACACAACCTCATTTCCGCCTGGCCTAGGACCCTGTTCAAATCAAGGGTGAGTTCCAACCAAGGGAAGGCCCTCTACTTCCCATGTGGCAAAAGACAAAATACTGCATTAGTTCATCAGCCTTCTATGCACCCAACAGGAATGCTGCCTCTAGGAAAACCTGAAATTGGGAAACGATGCAATGAACAGTGAAAGGTTTTCTCTATGTTCAAAATAGTAGAACTTGTTTTATTTCTTAAAACGCATTTCTATCCTGCAATCAAAAAGGACCCATAGTGGTGCAGTGGTTACAATGCAGCATTGCAGGCTGACTGCCCACTGCCAGCCTTTCCATTCTGACCAACTCCAGGTTGACACAGCCTTCCATCCTTCCAAGGTTGATAAAACGAGGACCCAGATTGTTGGGGACAATTTGCTGACTCTGTAATCCACCTTAGGGCTGCAAAGCACTCTGAAGCGGTATATAAGTCTAAGTGCTACGGCTAAAAAGATCCTCAGTAGCTTATATGGAATCATCCATGGTAGCAATTGTTAAGCCTGGGTTCCCCAACCAGGGTTAAGGAGACAAGCTAAACAGAATGTGCAGCGTTAGTCAGTTAGGCACACAGATAAATGAGTGAGATAAGTTTGTATGTTAGTTAACATACAGTAAAAATAACAGATACGCTTGTGCTATCAAAAATATAGTTTATTCCATTATGAGTTCATAGCATAGTCAAAATAACAGTCCATTAGTCATGTATCATTTAGTCAGTCCATTCAAGGATATTCAATTAGCAAAGTCCGTGTAGAATATCCTATGTCAGTTCACTTACAATAAATCAGTCCTCTCACAGTTGATAAATCAACAGTTCTGTCCCATTCCAGTAGGGAAAAACGCAGTCTTCAATTCGTCCAGTAATTAGGGATCATCAAGCCAGAGAGAGCAAGTTGCTTTGCTTCTTTTATGGTGCTTTTACAACCACTCCCTTAATTACATTCCTACAGTTAAAGTTACAGACACTTTAACAAACAAACCATGATAACATTATTTTACCTAAACCAGTTAGGGTAAACAATGTTATCCCTAACAGCAATAGCACTTAGACTTGTATACCGCTTCACAGTGCTTTTACAGCCCTCTCAAAGCGGTTTACAGAGTCAGCATATTGTCCTCCAACAATCTGAGTCCTCATTTGACCCACCTCGGAAGGACGGAAGGCTGAGTCCACCTTGAGCCTGGTGGGATTCGAACTGCCAGAATGTAGGCAGCTGGCTGCAAAAGTAGTTTGCAGTACTGCACTCTTAACTGCGCCACAGAGGCTCCTAATAACCTTTCTAGCAACACAATATAAAAGCAAGAATCAGCCAAAAATACAAAAGTGAAAACAATACAAATGGAATCTAAAATGATTTCAGTTTGAATGCAATTGGTTAATTCTGAACAAAGTAACATCTGTACCTAGAAGAGGTTATGCACACTTATGCAACCATTATGCTAGTGTCAGTTTTGTATTGTTTTTTTTTTTTTACCCTAAAAGTTGTTAAGTTTGTTTTTCATTTGAATTGTACAGCTTGTATGTTATATTAAAGGTTGGGGGGGGGGAAATGTGATTCATCTTGGTCTGATTTTTTTTTATTAACATCTGGCATGTTGGCAAGGATGTGTGGCCTTTTTATAACTACCATATAGGATACTACAAGCACTTTACAAATGCGGAAAGGATTTCAGAGAGAAAAAGTCTTAGTGGAAGTAGCAGTCAAACAATGAAACCAGCAAAGCAGAGAAGGTCTGGCCTCCCTCGGGCCCATCAATGACTGGACAGTGGTCGGATTGGGAGTGTTGAGTTAGATTCCTGCCCTGAGTTGAGGGTTGGACGCTGGGCCCCAAGTTGGTAGGTTGAGGAAGAGTATTTGGACAGTGGAAGCACTGGCCCAGGTTGGTGTGGTGTCCCTTCACTGGACAGGAGAGAAGCAATATAAATTACTATTTTATAATCAATCTTATACAATACATTTAGCATATCAAACAGACTATTGTCAGCTTTCTCTGTATTTGCATAAAACCCCCTCCCTTCTGTTGTTTCTACTGAATGAAGTTATATCCTGGCCTGGTCATTCACAGATAGACCATACATTCCACAGAGACGTGATACATTGTTAGAACAACAGGAAGATCTGACCAGGCTAGGGAGAATAAGATAAGAATATACATCAAAAGTAAAGCTTGGCAGCCCAGGAATAAATAGAAGATAAAAACATTGGGGCCCAGGAAGCACTGTCATGACGACCCCAAGTTGGTAGTTTAGCATATAGAAAATAAGGGGTTGTAAGGGGAGGGCTTTTTAGGTGTGGCGTGTTCTGTGCCAGGATATAAAATATATTGTTAAAGTAGTGACATTTGCTCTCCTTGTACTCGATCCAATTGAGAAGCATCTTGGAGGCCGCGCTTTCAACTACAATAAACACAGATCAATCATTTTTTCAAGAAGATGCCAGATTCCATACAGATGGGATCCTTCGCTCTTGGAAGGAGCAACCTTAAAGGAGAAGAAAGGTAGAGTTGTGTGTGCAGGACTTTTCCCCTCCTTCACTTTTCCAATTTGCAAAAAAAGTCACTTAACGTTATAACACATTTGGGAAGGGACCTTGGAGGTCCGATCCAACCTCCCACCATACCAGGCAAGTGGTAGCACCGGAGGGAGGAGAAGCTCCGTAAGATTAAATTTACAACTTGTAATGAAACTTGCCTCTGGCTCTTTCGTGAAGATCTGATCCCTTCCCAGTTAGGAAGTGGGAGGGATGAAGGTCTGGTCCTTTTCCAGTGGGAGGGACCGTGGTGGAAATTTATGAGGCTCCTCTTGCTGATGAGAGGGAGGCCGAGATAAAGAGGGCAGGAAAGAAGAAAAGAATTTGTTTCACTTCTGCTTTTGAACTCTGCTGGATGCTGGCCTGGAGCTCAAACAAACAAAGCCCAGAAGATCACCGGGACCGGTGGTTCCGTCACTGCCATCCTTACACGGTGCGTAATTGTTCTTGCTCAGGAAATGGAGAATTTCTCATCTTAGAAACTGCAGAGCAAAAAGGGATGTTGGTAATGTGGTCCGGAGGCGTGAACTAATAAGAGGCTTTGGTGCCTTAGTTATGGAGGGGAAGCCAGCAGATTCAGCTGGGAAGCCTCCTCACTAAGAAAGTTCTGGAACGGCTCTCTGTGTGGCTAAATTTTACACCAGAGACCTTCTCCCGTGCTTGTGCTGTGGGGCTGCAGCTCCCATTTGGGAGAGGGCACCAAAAGGTTTGGAAAGACGTTAAGGATTAAGAAGGGAAAACCACAAGACGCCACCGTAAGTCATTCAAAATGAAGGATGTGCCTTCTTTGGTCTTAAAGATGTATCTCCTAATTTTTTGGGGGGGGGGAGGAGGAGGGGGAGGTGATGGCATCCCCTTGAGCTTGGTTGTTTTATTGCAGAAGTTTCATTATCCAAAATAGGGAATATCATCAGTGCTGGAAGGGAGTGGAGTTTATGGAGATGAAGAGGAGGAGGAAATGAGGACTTGGTCGTTGGTGCTCTTTGAGCTTGGTTGTTTCCTAACAGACATTTCATGACCCAACTAGGTAACATCATTAGTGCTAGAAGGGAGAGGAGGAGGAGGAGGAGGAGGAGGAGATTGACGATGACGATGACAACTGTTGGTCCCTAGTGCTCTCTGAGCTTGGTTCTTTTTCTTGCAGACATTTCATTACCCAACTTGGGAACATCATCAGTGCTGAAAGGGAGGGGGTTTTCTCCCTATTTATATACAGATAGTTTACCCTGTCAGTGGTTCTTGGTGATCCCTTGATTAGTCTGTTGCTTATGTTTGTGTAATTGGCAATTCTTTAATTGGGATACTGTTTGCTTCTTGGTCAAATGTTGATCTTGCTGTTAATCTCATTGCTCATTGATTGCTCATGAGAGTATATTTTGTGGTGGTTTTTGTTCCCTTTTTGGCTTGTTGATGGTCTCTTTGGAATGGCATCCAGATATCGTTTACCTCTATGTGCCTGTTGATGGCTGATTTGTCTGAATGCCAGGCTTCCAGGAATTCTTGGACCAAGACTTGGCTTGATTTAGGCTGGTTACAGCTTCCCAGTTGAAACTGTAATTAAACCTGTTGAGGTGTTTGCAATACACAACTACTTCCTAAACAAGCAATTTAACCTTCTGTGTCTGCAGAATATCCTGGTCCATAAACTGAAACACATTGGATCCCCACAACCAAACCCTCCTCCATGCCAATCGAGGTTAAAACCTAGCCGAACCCAGCCTGGTTGTGTGAATTCAACCCCCAGAATTGCAAGCATTCACTTCCCAGAGCTATGCTATCAAGTTTACTCTTCGTGTTGTGTTCCTCTGTTGTTTTGTGTGGTCTCGGTTGATAATTAGCCACTTGGTGGTTAATCAATGATCAATATGAGAATGATTTACAAGTAGCTTTTTCCTGTTCTCTCTCTCTCTCCAAAGAGCTAGCAACCTCTTCCCGCACCACTGATCTGGAATGGAGGAGCTTCACGAATCTGTGGAAGACATTTTGCTGTTTACCCTTGATGATCTCCTTGGGGAAGACTTCAAGAGGTTCAAGCATAAACTCAGCTTTTCCGACCTGGAGGAGAAGGACCGCATCCCCTGGAGCAAGTTAAAGGATGCCGGTACACTGGATGTGTTGCGGCTTCTCTTGGAGGCCTACGGAGAGCAGGGCGCGCAAGATGCAACCATCAAAGTCCTCCGTGCCATCAACATGCGAGATTCCGCCTCTCGACTCCAAAAATGGAAGTATGAGGGTAAGCTGGTTTCTTCTGTTTGGAACATGTCCTCCTTCTGTTTTGGGTTTTTTTCTGGGCAGGAAGAAATCCAACAGGGCTTGCCTTTTGCCAGGGAGGACACCTTACCCGTTGAATATTCTGATTGTTGCACCAGAAGTGTTCTGTGAATGTTTGCTTACATGGGCGCTTTAATGTATAAGGAGTCCTGGACTCACAACTACAACTGAGCCCAGAATTTCTGCTGCATTGCAAAATGTTTGCAAAGAGAGTTGCACCAATTTTACAATCTTTTTCACCACAGTGGCTAAGTGAATTGTTGCGGGGTTAAACGAATCACGTGGCCGTTAAGTTTCCACCGTTGAAGTTGCTTGTCAGGAAGCCGGCTGAGAAGGTCACAAGTGACAATCAATTGAGCATTGTAAATACATGCTGATCTCAAGACGGAGAGGTGGTCATAAGTGTGAGGAAGTAGATAGAAGGTCCATGGTGGATGCATCATGAATTCCATGAGGCTGTTAACATCCAGGTGGGACTGGCGTGAAGCATGGTGGATGTAGCTTTGGGTTTTTTTTAACAGAATAGCAGAGTTGGAAGAAATGGAGGTCTTCTGCTCAAATTGCCTTTCCAAGTAAGAGGCCTGATACCATTCTAAACAAACAGCTGTCCAATCTCCAATCATCTTGAAAACTTCCAGTGTTGGCACATCGACAACTTCAGGAGGCAAGCTGTCCCACTGGTGGATTGTTCTCATTGTCAGAACATTTCTCCTTATTTCTAAGTTGCGTCTCTCCTTCATTAGTTTCCACCCATTGCTTCTCGTCCTGCCTTCAGCTGCTTTGGAGAATAGCTTGACTCCCTCTTCTTTGGGGCAACCCCTCCAATATTGGAAGATTGCTATCGTGTTACTCCTAATCCTTCTTTTCATTAAACTAGTCATAGCCAGTCTCTGCAACCTTTGTATGTTTATACATACATTATAAAAAAGATGTTGAGACTCTAGAAAAAGTGCAGAGAAGAGCAACCAGGAGGATGAGGGGACTGGAGACTGAAACATATGAAGAATGGTTACAGGAACTGGACCTGGCTAGTCTAGGGAAGAGAAGGACCAGGAGAGAGAGGAGAACAGTCTTCCAATATTTGAGGGGCTGCCCCAGGGAGGAGGAAGGGGTCAAGCTATTTTCTAAAGCGCCTGTAGGCCAGACCAGGAAGTATGCATGGAAACTGAACAAGGAGAGATTTGATCTGGAAATAAGGAGAAACTTTTCTGACAGTGAGAACAATCCACCCATGGAACAGAAGTTGCCTTCAGAAGTTGTGGGAGCTTCATCCCTGGAGGCTTTCAAGAAGAGACTGGACTGCCATCTGTCAGGAATGGGGTCTCCCGCTTGGGGGGGGGATTAAGGTTAGGGTTAGATGACCTATAAGGTCCCTTCTGATTATCTGTTATCTGTTCTTCACATTTTTGCTAAGATGTCCTGCGTCTCCACTGTAGATGTTTGTGGGGATCAAGCCCTTCAAGAGCCCATTCCTTCCTCTTTTTCAGGCCTTCAGAAGAAACCCCCTGCACACCTGTCTTGACTGTGACTTGGGCAACTGCCCCCGTCCAGTTGTTTGGAAGCAATTGTGTGGATTTGCTAGTGCAGCCTCAAGGGCATCTTAACATCCTGAGCATGGAATGAATTGGTTTTTTTCACAACGTCCCATCAATTTCCTCCTCCCCCATTGAAAGCCTTCCTTCCTCCAGCACAGAGGTGGCCACTTTACAGTTTGTGGGCTTCAATTCCCAGTATTGTGGGAACTGAAGTCCACAACTTTTAAAATGGAGAAGCTTGGACACCCCTGCTTGAGTGCTCTGCTGTAAGGTGTCTGAATGAATATGGCCCCAAATCTTCCTTCCTTCTGAGTTTCCCACAAAGGACATTGAATGAATTCTTTTGCAACGGTCACCACTTCCCATCAATTCTCTCCTCCACATTCAAGGCCATCCATAGTATCCAGGACATGGCATATACAAGTGATGCTTGAACAAGGCCCTGCAAGATTGTCTGGTTTGCTACCCATCCTCTTCATATTTTCCTTGGTACCTTCTGGGAGCTTCATGGTGTCAACTCATAAAACATTTTGTATACACATTTTATAGTTGACGGGAGTTTCAAAGAGTAGGCAGCACTGTGGAATCGAAAGTACATTCCATTCATATTTTCTTCAGAGACTGATTAGATCAGGGGTCGCCAATCTTTTGGACCTTAGGGACCCCCAAACTCATCATTTTAAAACCTGCAGACCAGGGACCCTGGGAAAATCCCCCAAAAAGTCTGCAGGAAAATTCCCCACCCCGTTTTTCTACCGATCGATCGTTCTTGATTTGAGATCACAGGAGACCGTCTCCAGCTCCGTTCTCAGTGGCAAAGAGAGAGAGACTTTTGGCTTCAGGCAAGGAAAGCAGCAGATGCAGCAGAAGTCTCGCCCAAACTCCGCCAGAAAGGAATCTTTGCCGGCGCAGCGTCTTGGAGCAGGAGGGCTTGCAGGATCCCAAAGACTCATTTCTGGCAGAGTTTGGGGGAGAGAAAGAAAGACTTTGGCTGCTTTCCTTGCATGCAGCCAAAAGCAGAAGAAGGAAGAGGCGGAACGAAGCAGCCCGCTGGCCAGACCAGGCACGTGGGACGAGTGGGACAAGTTCCCCCCCTCCACCCTTTCTCCCTTCCCTCACTCCCTCGTGTTGTTCGCAATGCAAGTGACGCAAGCCTTGTGTTCCCGCAGGCCATGTGGGTGGGGCAGCCTTGTGTTCCCAGGCAGTCTGGATTAATTGCTTTGGGGAGGGACATTTCTCTGCGGACCAGCAACATTTTCTTGCAGACCACCAGTGGTCCCCGGCCCATTTGTTGGTGACTACTGGATTAGATGATTGAAGCTTCTGCCACGCAAAAATCTAATTGGAGAGCATGATTGATGACTCTTGGCTACAGATGTGTTTCATTGGATGATACACCCAGAGGGGTGGGGTGGAAAGCAGGATCAAGGGTGACAGGGAATTAGGTATCTCAGAGTCGGCTACGCCCAGGCTAATGCCGGCATGTTAACTTCTAATAAATCCTTTGAAGTTTGGGGAGTGTGGCTCGAGGCTCATGACTTAATTGGAGTAATTGCCAGAATCCTGACACATGGTATCCAAAGCAGAACGTGCAGATTCCGACACAGTTTGGTTCCATGGAACCTCTCAGGTTTCCTCTTTTCGCTACATATTCAAAATGGACAGAGATTAAGATTAGATAGATAGATAGACAGACAGACAGACAGACAGACAGACAGACAGACAGATAGATGATAGATAGATAGATAGATAGATAGATAGATAGATAGATAGATAGATAGATAGATAGATAGATAGAAAGATGGATGGATGGATGGATGGATGGATGGATGGGTGGGTGGGTGGGTGGGTGGATAGGTAGGTAGGTAGATAGGCAGGCAGGCAGGCAGGCAGGCAGGTACGTAGATGATAGCTGCAACAGTTATAAGTGTGAAAAATGGTCCTAAGTCACTTTTTTCAGTGGTGGTATAACTTCGAACAGTCACTAATGTTTTTTTTTTAATAAAAAGTTTTTTATTTTTATAACAAAGACAAAAACAAACAAATAAAACCTTCTTTCTGTTGTAACAGTGTGTCAGTTGGATACATATATTTTTGTGCACATAATAACATTATCACACCTATCTTTCTTATTTATGCTTATAATCATTCTAGCCAATATTTTATATCACATGTATCAATTATTTTATTATCCCTAACATTGTAATTATTGTCTTTCAAGAGTATGTTTCACATTCATTTTCTTACTCTATCTAACTCAATTGTTTATCAGTTCTGGTATATTATACTATACTTACATATTTCAATTTCTTACTCTTCTATCCAGCCATTCATAAAATAAATTCCAAATTTTATAATAATTTTTTTCTTCCTGTCACTAAATGTTGTAAGTTGAGGACTCCCTGTATATATATATATATGTCCATAGCTTGTGCATATGTGTGCTATGCGTGTGTTTGGGTAGATATATTCCTAAACTCTCTCTGAAGCTAGAAAGGTCTGGATAGTAAAAACCCTTGTCAACTCATAAAACATCCCTATGCCTATTTTAGTAATTGCCATAAAAAATGGGGAGGAAGGAAGGAAATCTGGAAGGGCAGTGCAGCTGTTTGAAAGTGAAAGTACATTCCAACTCTTATCTTTAAAAGATTGTAACCAAAATACCAGAGCTTTTGCCCAAGAATATATTTAATTGGAGAACATGAATGTGCTCAATGGGAGAATCTGATTTATGAGACACCTGGGGGGAAACAGGGTCACAGGGGACTGTAAATTGCATATGCTAGAGTTGGCTTCATACAGGGAAGTGCCAGCATGTCGCCTCTAATGAATCCTTTGAAGTTTTTTGAAGTTTGGTGTGAGAATCATGATTTAATTAGGGTGATTGCTGGAATCCCGACACCCTAGCTCAATCCCTAGCAAGATGGGATGGTCATTGGTCTGGAAACATGGTTTAAGATGGTTCCAGAACTAGGTCTGGCTAGAGCTGCTGTTCTTTCAAAGGAAAAACATCTGAACACCTCTCTCCAGATGGAACTGCAGGAGAAGTTATGGCCAGTAGACTTTGTCCCCTGCTGCTCTTGGAACTTTCATACACTTATCTTGACCAGAAGGTATTGGCCAACCATACATCACCCCCTTATCACCTCTCGATTAGATTACTGCTTTGCTGGGACTGGCTCTAAAAATGATTCAAAAAGCTACAGTTAGTAGAAAATCTGGCAGCCAGGTTGTTCCTGGGAGGAAGGCGGTGGGCAGGAATTGTGTCTCTCTTCTGGCTGGTGCTTTGACTGCCAAGGGGCTTCTGCACCCATCACAAAATAGCAGTGGGGAGCTTAGAATAATTTAATTGTCATCTGTTTGAATATTAGTAGCTTGGGTTGGTAGTTGGTCTGTTGGTCTGAGCTCCATGTCAGAGCTCCGATATTCACCCCCATTTAAATCATGAGGTCAGATCTCTTAGAGCTTAAAGAAGATTTATTAGGAGTGAAACATGTCAGTACTACCTGGGTGTAGCCAACTCTGAGACACATCATTTATTTCACCCTTGACCCTGGTTTTCACCCACCCTGGTCTTTCAAGTGTGAATTACAACCACAGGCCTTATCAGGCTTGGAGAGTTGTCAGGCCAAGATCTTTCAGATGCCACACTGTACTAGAAAATACTTGGCAAGGAGAGAGTCTCTGAGAGTCACAAACAAATCTTCACACTAATTAAATGAACTAATTGTCTCCTGCAAACCCCACTCCCCTTTCACTCTTCTTTATTCCCTATGGGAGGGGCCATTTGAGTCTGCTACTAACTCTGCTGGCCGTTAGCAGGCCATAATAGTAAATCTGAATGGTCCCTAAACAAATGATTGAAAGTTTGGTTGTAAATGATAGCTGTATTTTTCCATGGTTGGATTTCTAAGTCTCTTCCAAACTACCCAACTGTTGGGGTGCCATCTCTTCTGATTGGCAGTGCCTACCCAGACTACATGACCTGGTTTTCCCTTGGCTGAACCCCTGTTCCAAAGAATTTGGATCTTGGCTTAGAAAAGCACCAGCACTCAACTTGTGACCGCAATTGAGCCCAACATTTGTGTTGTTAAGTGAGACATTAAGTGAGCTTTATCCCATTTGATGACCTTTCTTGCCACCATTGTTAAGTGAATCCATGCCGTTCTTAAGTTAGTGACACGGTCATTGAATCTGGCTTCCCCGTTGACTTTGTCAACTGGTGGCAAAAACAGATCACACAACCCTGGGATACAACTGTCATAAGTATGAGTTAGTGGCCAAACGTCTGAATTTTGATCGCATGACCACGGGGGATGTTGCAATGGTCATGAGACATGGTTGTCATAAATCATTTTTTCAGTGCCATTGTAATTTGGTCACTAAACGAACTGCGGCAAGTCAAGGACTCTCTATTATTTCTGCCACTGAATAAGGAATGTTTTCTTTCCGTGTGTTTCTTTAGATTTCAGGAAGAAATATAAAAGGCACATCCAAAGTGTTTTTCAAAATCTTCCTCAACTTGGCCCGCACCCCAATCGGAAGGTGTCCCTCCAAGAAAACTATGTAGAACTTCTTCTCAAGCGGAGACCAGATCTGCCCCAAAGAGGTCATGAGATGATGGCTGTGGAAAGAAAGCACCGGGAGATGAAGAACAACCCAGAAGGTGGCCCGGAGGTTGACCTGGAGAACTTATTTCATCCACATCCTGAAGGAGAAAACTCAAAAACTGTCTTGTTGCTTGGACCTTCTGGGGTAGGTAAAACCACAGCTGCGTGGAAATTCATGTTGGACTGGGCATCAGATAAACTATGGCTGACCAAGTTTGATTATGCCTTTTATATCTCTTGCAATGCCCTCCGATGTGGCCCTAAGCTTATGAGCGCAACGGAGATGATCCTCAACACTTGTCCTCCAGGAATGGTTTCCATGGAGGACGTTTTGGCCAACCAAGAAAGCCTCCTTCTCATCATTGATGGTTTTGAGGACTTGAAACTCTGTGATGACCCAGCTAATACACTGAACACGGATCCCCATCGAAAGCAAGAGGTGGTCAATCTGTTGATGGGTCTGCTCAAAAAAAAGATCTTCCCCAAGTGTCATCTCCTGGTGACCACAAGGCCTATGGTGGTGAGACCGCTGCTGAAGTGTCTGAGATCACCACTCTTGGTAGATGTGTTGGGTTTTGACCCTATTCACAGGAAGGAATATTTCCACCGCTTCTTTCAAAATACGTTACAAGCCAACCAGATCTTTGAACTGGTCCAAAGAAATGAGACTCTTTTCAGGATGTGCTTCCTCCCCGCAACCTGTTGGGTCCTTGGCTCCATTTTTCAACAAAACCCACAAGCAGAGCTTCTTCAAGACATCCCAGAAACTGCCACGCTTACCGAAATTCACCTGCATCTCCTCTTGACTTTGTTGGGTACCAATTCCAAGCCAAGCCACCTGGAAGACCTCTGCGCTTTAGCAAAAGATGGAATACTCCATGGAACATTGGTCTTCCATGAAGAAGAGCTCAAGGAACGTGGCTTGGATTGTTACTTGACTTCAGACCCTCCTTCTGCAACTCAGGAAGTCTTCCACCAAGATGTTCAGGTGGAAACGTTGTACAAGTTCATCCACCTGGGTTTCCAGGAGTTTTTTGCAGCCTTGTTCTACCTGCTCGACACTGAGACAACCAGAACACCTTACCAAGACCTATTTGGAGATCAGAAGGAGTGCAAGAGCAAATACCTCATGTTGATCCATTTTCTCTATGGCTTGTCCAATGTGGAAAGGATGAGTGCCCTTCAAGAATTCTGGTCTTTCAAGCTATCCGAGACTGAAGTTTGGCCAGAATTACTAAGGTGGGTGGATCAGGAAGCCAAGGCTCACTCCTTTAAAAGGGAAGACTTGGATCTGCTGGAATTGTGTCATTGTGTTTACGAAATGAAGGACGGTGTCTTTGCCCAGAAAGCAATGAAGAATGTCCATGATTTGGATCTCAGAACACAACTTTTAACCAAGCTGGACTTTGACGCTTTATTGTTTTGCCTATCAGCTGTTGAAGCTTTGAATTCAGTCCGTCTCTCTGGCTGTGAGTTTGGACCTCAAAGATTCCAACAACTTTTGCCAGGATTCCTGAAATCTTCAGAGATCCAGTAAGTAGAAAGAGGTCCAAGGGATAATGGAGTTGGAGATGGGTTCAAAACACATATCATTTGATTGTCCCGGATCTCAATCAACACAGGTAGTCCCTGACTTACCTGTCATGCCCCTGTCAGAATGTGTATTGGAAGGGGAGGCTGAGCAGCTGACAGGGAGCGGGAGTGTGGCTCCACTGGCTGTGGAAGAAACTGGGCAGAGCAGGAGAGAGATAGAGCAAGGGAGAGGGAGTTCAGAGGAAGACCCAGGCCCATCCCCTCTTCATCCTAGGGCATGCAGGGAGGAACGGAGAAGGGAGCAACCTGAGTTGCATGCCTTATGGGGGAGGAAAGGGCCCTGATTCCCTTCATTAGCTGCAGCTGGGAACAGAGTGTTTAAGAAAGGAAGCTGCATGCAGCAAGTTGTTGGAAGCAATTAGTGAGTTACCTTTTAAGGTCGAGGCTTATCTGGGTTCCAGGCAGCTTCCCAACTGGGGGTGTTTTGCTGGCCTTTCAAGTCTGCAATTCCTTCTCCTGCCCTGTCTAGTTAATTACTGCAGCATGGTTTGTGTGGATTTTTATTGACAGTTTGTATGTATTTTGTTTTTGGACTGAATTTCCTCCACTTAAAGGCTGTTCCTGGAAGAGTTTTTCTCCAGCCTGAAGGTAACCTGGACACTGGGGGCAAAGTTGGAGGTATTAAAGGGACTCTTCTTGCTCATTTGACTGTGTTGCCTTTGTGCCACGTCCCTTTGGGTCATCCCATTGCCACAGTTCATTTAGTGACCGTTGGAAGTTATAACGACACTGAAAAAAGTGACTTAGGACCATTTTTCACACTTATGATCGTTGCAGCATTCCTCCGGTCACGTGATCAAACTTCAGGTACTTGGCCACTGTCTTATATTTAGGACCCTTGCCATGTCCCAGGATCACATGATCCCCTTTTGCGACCGCCTGACAGGCAAAGTCAATGGGGAAGCCAGATTCACTTAACAACCGTGGGAGTTGAAACCCCCCCCCTCCCATCTTCAAGTGGACAAGGTTGAAAAACACTGACCTGGTGGGCGATGGTCAGAGTCTGGAAAATGAGAGAATAACAGGGTTGGAAGGGTCCTTGGAGGTCTTCTAGTCCAGGGGTTGCCAACTTGTTGGACCTCAGGGACCCCACAAACTCATTTTAAATCCCCTGGACCAGAGACCCTGGGAAAATCCCCCCAAAAAGTCTGCGGGAAAATCCCCAAAAAGTCTGCAGGAAAATCCCTCACGCCCTTTTCCTACTGACTGATTGCTCTTTATTTGGGATCGCGGGATACTGTCTCCAGCTCCCTTCTCAAGGGGAGAGAGAGAGAGAGAGAGAGACTTTTGGCTTCATGCAAGGAAAACAGCAGAAGCCGCAGAAGTCTTTCTTTCTCTCCCCCAAACTCCGCCAGAAACGAGCCTTTGCAGCCTCTTGGAGCAAGGAGGCCTTGCAGGGTCCCAAAGACTCATTTCTGGCGGAGTTTGGGGGAGAGAAAGAAAGACTTTTGATGCATGCAGCCAAAAGCAGAAGAAGAAAGAAGCAGCCCAGGGGCCAGGCAAGGAACGAGTGGGGCGAGTGGAGCAAGTTCCACCCCTCCCCCCCTCCCCTCCCCCCACTACCTCATGTTCACAATGCAACCAACGCAAGCCTTGTGTTCACGCAGGACATGTGGGCAGCACAGACTTGTGTTCCCACGCAGCCTGGATTAATTGCTTTGGAGTGACATTTCTCTGAGGACCACCAACATTTTCTCACAGACCACCAGTGGTCCCCGGCCCACAGGTTGTCGATCACTGCTCTAGTCCATTTCAGACAAATGGTTGTCCCATTTCTTCTTAAAACCCTCCAGGGATGGAGCTCCCAGAACTTCTGGTGGAAAGCAGTTCCATCAATCAATTGTTCTCACTATCAGAAAATTCCTCTTGGTTCTCTCCTTGATTAGGGTCCATCCATTGCTTCTTGTTGTCAACTTGGAAAACATCCCTATGGCTGTTTCCAAGTCACCATGGGAAAGAGGAGGGGGGCAAAAGACCTGAAGGAGCATATGGCAAATAAAATCAGAAGCACATTCCAAGCTTGTCTCACAAAGATTGTAACTTAGGCAGCCGGGTATTCTGCCCATGAAAATCCTTTTATTGGAGAATGTGATTGATGACACCCAGCCCATGAACGTGTTTCATTGGAGAAGCTGAATTAATGCACACCCAGGGCTGTGGGGGGAAACGGGGTCATAGGTGATTGTAAATTACGTGTCCCAGAGTCGGCTTTGTTAAGCCTGGTCTCCCAACCAATGTTAAGGAAGCACACTAAACAGAATGTGCAGCGTTAGTCAGTTAGGCAGACAGGTAAATGTGTGAGATAAGTTGGTATGTTAGTTAACACTCAGTAAAAAGCAGATACGCTTGTGCTGTCAAATATATAGTTTATTCCATTTAAGAGTTATAGCATAGTCAAAAACAGTCCATTAGTCATGTATCATTTCAGTCAGTCCATTGGGGGATACTCAATTCTCAAAGTCCAGTGTTGAATATTCAATGTCAGTTCACTTACAATAAATCAATCCGTATTATCTCTTCTCACCGTTGAGAAGAATCAACACTCCTTTCTCTCTAGCGTTCCAGTAGGAGATAAACGCAGTCATCAATCCATCCAGTCATTAGGGATCATTAAGCCAGAGAGCGAGCTGCCTTGTCTTGCTCCTTTTATGGTGCTTTTACAACCACACCCTTAATTACATTCTTGCAGTTAAAGTTACACACACTTTAACCAACAAACCATGATAACTTATTTATTATTTTACCTAAACCAGTTAGGGTAAACAATATTATCCCTAACAGGCTTCATACAGGTCATGCCGGCATGCCGCTCCTAATAAATCTTTTGAAGTTTTTTGAAGCTTGGCTTGAGGCTTATGATTTAATTAGGGCAATCACCAGAATCTTGACACTTGTTCTACCTGGAGGCTGTTTTTATGCCTACCAATTTCCTCCATATCTGTGTTTGTGTGTCTCTCCAATTTCCATAGGCTGAACCGCTGTGGTCTCTCTCCCACTGCATGCAAAGACTTGGTATCCATCACAATGGCCAACACAAGGCTGACCAGTCTGGACTTGGGTGAAAATCCCTTGGAGGATTCTGGGGTTTCCTATTTGTGTGAATGGCTGCTTCAGCCCACCTGCCCACTTCAAAGCCTCAGGTGAGCAGTGTCATCTCCACCCGGAGGACAGAAAATGGACAGAATCTTATTCCTTTGTCCCACACTACTTCATTATCCCACCAATCCTTTAAATTTAAATATTCTCAAATTGCTATGACCCACCAGTGGCCAGCAGAGCTGGCGACAGACTGGGATAGTGAAGAGGTTGGGGAAGAACATTGGCCAGTCCTGGAGTCTGGGGAAGGCTCGGACGAGGACTCTGCTTCGGAGGCAGAGATGGGGCCAGGGCTGTCGCACAGTTATCAGCTGCCTTTGGAGTCAGACGTCAGTGGGGAAGAAGAATAGCTGGAGCCTGTTCCCAGTGTGCACATGCACAGAACTGCCAGAAGAAGGGAACAGCTGAGGAACAAGGGTTGACTCGGGAGTAAAGGCACAGGGAGACTGAATGGCCCCTCCCCTAGAGAATAAAAGAGGAGCAAAAGGGGAGTGGGGCTTTGCAGGAGCCAATTAATTCCTTCCGGCATTCTTGCCAAGAATTGCAGCATCTGAAAGATATTGGCCTGGCAGCTCTCCAAGCCTGATAAAGGTCTGCAATTGGGAACTATCTTGAAAGACTGTTGGCCAGAACTTTGCTGGAGAGGAAATTCATTGTAAATTAAATAAAAGGGGCTTATCAGGATGAGGCCTCAGCTTTGTGCTGTTGGGGAAGCCTCGGTCAGAACACAAATACCGTTTACCCCCAAAAAAGTTATGTTCACACCTGGGAGTGGAAATTGGGGGTTTGTAAAAGGGGTTCTGGCAAAGAAACATTGGACAAAAATACATACATGGTTAGAAAAAATGTTAAAGCAGCACATAGACTATAAGCCAGAAATATTTCTCTTAGGCACAGTGCCAGAAAAGTAAAACACGGGGAATATATATTTAATAATTACATGTTTGGACAGCAGCATTTGCACAGTAATGGAGGATGTCACTAAACAATTGTTTAGATTGTGCAGAAATGAACAGATCTCTCTGTCTCTCTCTCTCTCTCTCTCTGTCTGTCTCTCTCTCTCTCTCTCTAATCAATCACTCATATTTAGGCTTTCAGGAAAAGTTTGTCTGGGATGGTATAAGGGTTTGGGGAGGGGATGGAATAGAAGACCCCCAGCGTCTCTTCCAGCCCTATGGAATGATGAATTATATAGGATTCTATAATCCTGATGCAAATCTTTCCTTTCCCCCCTCCCAATTCTCCATCCCTTACAGGCTGCCCTCCTGCAACCTCACGTCTGCCGTCTGTCGGCCCCTTTCTCAAGTCCTGGAATCCGGCTCTTCCCTTCTGGAGCTCCACCTGGGGGCAAACCCTCTGGGCGACCGGGGAGCAAAGCAGCTGTGCCAAGGGCTGGATCACCCCTCTTCTCGGCTGCAGAGACTCATGTAAGTGAGGTGGGGGCTTCCTGATCTCAGCTGCATGGATTTCCCACAGCTTTGGGGCCCGGTTGGTGGTTGGGCATGGGAAGGCCAGATGAGCAACCCAGAATTTCTCCTCTGGTCACTCCCAAGAGCAGCAGAGGGAAGCAACCACGGTGTTTCTCTCCCAGCAAATTCTCAAGTTTATTTCAAATGGATTCATTCCTGAACTGAAATGGTAAAGGGGGGGAGGGGGGGAAATGTCCTGATTTTTTTGTTCTGAAAATGAAAAGTTCCTTAAGAGATGAAAGAGATTAGAGGGAGGCTTGGCTGCCAGATGGATCTCTCAGGGCCACATTGCATGTTGCTATCCTCTCGTCTTCCCGAGAGAGCCACTTTGGTTCTGGTGGTTAAGGCACCAGGCTAGAAAGCAGGAGACTGGAAGTTCTAGTCCCTCCTTAGACAGCAAAGCCGGCTGGGTGACTTTGGGCCAGGGACCAGGAGATGATGAGTTCTAGTCCCTCCTTAGACAGCAAAGCCGGCTGGGTGACTTTGGGCCAGGGACCAGGAGATGGTGAGTTCTAGTCCCTCCTTAGACAGCAAAGCCGGCTGGGTGACTTTGGGCCAGGGACCAGGAGATGGTGAGTTCTAGTCTCAATTTATGCATGAGAGCAAGCTGGGTGAGTCTGGGCCAAACACCAGGAGACAGTGAGTTCTAGTTCTGTCTTAGGCACAAAAACCAGCTGGGTGACTTTGGACCAATCACCAGGAGAGGGTGAGTTCTAGTTCCACCTTTGGCAGGAAAGCCAACAGGGTGACTTTGGGCCGATCACCATAAAACTGTGAGTTATAATCCTGCCTTAGACAAGAAAGCTTGCTGGGTGACTTTGGGCCAGGTACCAGGAGACTGTGAGTTCTAGTCTCAACTTATGCATGAGAGCCGGCTGAGTGAGTCTGGGTCAAACACCAGGAGTGTTTGGAGTTCTAGTTCTATCTTTGACATGAAAGCTGATTGGATGATTTTGGACCAATCACCAGGAGACAGTGAGTTCTAGTTCTATCTTAGACATGAAAGCTGATTGGATGGTTTTGGACCAATCACCAGGAGACAATGAGTTCTAGTTCCATCTTAGACATGAAAGCTGATTGGATGGTTTTGGACCAATCACCAGGAGACAGTGAGTTCTAGTCCCATCTTAGACATGAAAGCTGATTGGATGGTTTTGGACCAATCACCAGGAGACAATGAGTTCTAGTCCCATCTTAGACATGAAAGCTGATTGGATGGTTTTGGACCAATCACCAGGAGACAATGAGTTCTAGTTCTATTTTAGACATGAAAGCTGATTGGATGGTTTTGGACCAATCACCAGGAGACGGTGAGTTCTAGTTCTATCTTAGACATGAAAGCTGATTGGATGGTTTTGGACCAATCACCAGGAGACAGTGAGTTCTAGTTCTATCTTAGACATGAAAGCTGATTGGATGGTTTTGGACCAATCACCAGGAGACAATGAGTTCTAGTTCTATCTTAGACATGAAAGCTGATTGGATGGTTTTGGACCAATCACCAGGAGACAATGAGTTCTAGTTCCATCTTAGACATGAAAGCTGATTGGATGGTTTTGGACCAATCACCAGGAGACAGTGAGTTCTAGTCCCATCTTAGACATGAAAGCTGATTGGATGGTTTTGGACCAATCACCAGGAGACAATGAGTTCTAGTCCCATCTTAGACATGAAAGCTGATTGGATGGTTTTGGACCAATCACCAGGAGACAATGAGTTCTAGTTCTATTTTAGACATGAAAGCTGATTGGATGGTTTTGGACCAATCACCAGGAGACGGTAAGTTCTAGTTCTATCTTAGACATGAAAGCTGATTGGATGGTTTTGGACCAATCACCAGGAGACGGTGAGTTCTAGTCCCATCTTAGACATGAAAGCTGATTGGATGGTTTTGGACCAATCACCAGGAGACAATGAGTTCTAGTTCTATCTTAGACATGAAAGCTGATTGGATGGTTTTGGACCAATCACCAGGAGACGGTGAGTTCTAGTTCTATCTTAGACATGAAAGCTGATTGGATGGTTTTGGACCAATCACCAGGAGACGGTGAGTTCTAGTTCTATCTTAGACATGAAAGCTGATTGGATGGTTTTGGACCAATCACCAGGAGACAATGAGTTCTAGTTCTATCTTAGACATGAAAGCTGATTGGATGGTTTTGGACCAATCACCAGGAGACGGTGAGTTCTAGTCCCATCTTTGGCAGAAAAACTGATTGGATGGTTTGGGGCCAATCACCAATGAGTTCTAGTCCTACATTAGCCATGAAGCTAGTTGGGTGACTTTAGTCTCTCTCTCTCTCTCTCTTGTTAAGTTAGGAACATGGTCATTAAGTGAATCTGGATTCCCCATTGCCTATCAGAAGGTCACAAAAGGGGGTCACGTGACCCCGGGACACTGCAACCGTCATCAATACATGCCAGTCGCCAAGTGTCTGAATTTTGATCCAGTGGCCATGAGGATGATGTAATGATCATTAAGTGTGAAAAAGTCATTCACTTTTTCAGTGCCATTATAACTTTGAACGGTCACTAAATGAACTATTGCAAGTCCAGGACTTCCTGTGGAGGACCACATTGTGATGGCTGCTGGTTTGGGGTGCAAAAGAGCATTGAAGTTTGGTCAACCTTGCTCAGTTCTTTGGTTCCACCTGGAGGGTCTTTGCTTTCCCCTCGTGCCTTGTGTTCCCTTGTGTTGCTGGGACACGTCCGGTGAAGCCGCCAATGGAAAGAGGGGGCCCTTGTGTTCCTTGTGGTCCACCAGCTCGGACCCCCAAGGACTAACCCGCTTTCTGACCAACTATCCACACAAAACAGGGACTCACCTCCTGGTGAAATCTGTCCGAAAACATGAGAAGGGATTTTCTGATCTCCCAAGCATGATGGGTCCACGAGTGTCCTTGTCTTCCATTGCAGCCTTCACTCCTGTAACCTGACCGCTGGTGCGTGTGAAGGCTTGGCTTCTGTTCTGGAAACCAGCGAGACCCTCGTGGAGCTGAACCTGGGCGATAACAGCCTGGGGGATGAAGGGGTCAGGCAGCTGTGCCAAGGGTTGAGACAAAGTCACTGCAAGCTTCAAAGGTTGATGTAAGTGTGCAAGTTCTCCCAGGAATCTGGGGAAATAGTTTGACTCCCTCATCTTTGTAGGAGCACCTCAAATATTGGAATACTGCTGTCAGTATAATTCTTTTTCTTCTTCTCCTCCTCCTCCTCCTCCTCCTCCTCCTTCTCCTCCTCCTCCTCCTCCTTTTCCTCCTCCTCTTCTTTTCCTCTTCCTCCTCCTCTCTGCAAGCTCCACTCCCTTCTAGACTAATGATATTACCTAGTTTGGTCATGAAATGTCTGCAAGAAAACAGTCTCAGATAGCACCAAGGACCCCTCAGTCTTTTCCTCCTCCTCCTCCTCCTCCTCCTCCTCCTCAGAGTCTGGGCAACTGAATGGAGCCACAGAGTGTTTACTGGCCAGATGCTCTTCCTGTCGCCAATGCAGAGTTACATTCAGCAGATATATTCTCCTCATGCCCAGAGAGAGAAATATCTGCCTCTAGGATCGAACTCACAGTTTCCTGATTGTGAGGCAAGAGCTCCACCTCCAGGCCACTGCACCACTCCACTAGGAATATGATAAATAACAATACATAATTCTTTAAAAAGAGTTGAAAGGGCCTCCAAACAGGGGT
Source organism: Hydrophis major (assembly GCA_033807585.1). Lineage (NCBI taxonomy): Eukaryota > Metazoa > Chordata > Lepidosauria > Squamata > Elapidae > Hydrophis > Hydrophis major. The sequence continues at coordinate 378,803,152 of CM066329.1, read as the reverse complement.
GGGATACGACAGGGTTAACTACCGGTTCGGGATTTACGAGCTTCCCTGCACACTGCGAGCCGTGCACCTGTAAACCAGCAGCAGCAGCCTGCATTCAGAGACACAGCTTTTGAAACAGCCCCGTTTTCCTGCTTTTTTAACTGCAGCTGTGGCTCGTTCAGCAGCTGATGTTGAAAAAAATCAGGAAATAAAGATCAGGCAAGAGCCCCAGTGGGCAGGTGGGCAAAAACATCAGCAGACATAGAACCGGTTCTATGTCTGCTGCTCTTCAGAGCTACCAGTTCTACCGAGGTGGACAGAACCGGTAGAAACCCACCCCTGGCTCCAAGGTCCCTTCTAACTCTACTGTTCTGTTATCAACAGGAACAATGCCCTGGCCTTTCACATTTAGCTTGGCTTCTGCTAACTCCATTTATTTTTTTTCGAGTGGACCTTGGTCAAACGACCAAAATAAAGTCCTTTGAGGCTTGAGTGGTGGCATCTTTGCCATCTTAAATGGACTCTTGTCTTCCAGCCCCAAAAAGTTGAGTTTCCCAGTCTCCCAAGAGCGGCTACGGAAACAAAGATGATTTAATCTCTGCAGAATGCTTTGCCAAGAGGTCTCCCAACCAACCTGGCTGGTGGGGCAATAATCCCCACATCAGCTTCCAAAACAAGGCCATGTGGCTCATGAATTTATGCTGCCCGGCTCAGCAGTTGGTGCCCTCAACCCTTCAGCTCAAAGCGGTGGGCATCAGAGGATCTGCACGCTGTCAGAACTGGCATCTTTGCCCCAAAGCCTGACCATTTCTCAGCAACAGGATAATACAACAGAACAACAGAATAATAGAGTAACAGAACAACAGAATAACAGGGTAAGAGAATAACAGAATAATAGTGTCAGGGCTCCAACAAATCCACTCCCATTCCAATCACAAGTCTCTCAAAGTTAAAAAAAAAAAAAAAAAGATTTATTAGGAGTGACCATGTCAGCGTTACCTGGATGCAGCTGACTCTGAGACCCATCATTCATTACCCTCTTGACCCTGGTCTTCCCCCCGACACCCCGTGGATGTATATTCTCCAATGGGGCACATCCATAGCCAAGAGTCATTGTTAAGCCTGGGTTCCCCAACCAGGGTTAGGGAGACAAGCTAAACAGAATGTGCAGCGTTAGTCAGATAGGCACACAGATAAATGAGTGAGATATGTTTGTATGTTTATTAACATACAGTAAAAATAACAGATACGCTTGTGCTATCAAAAATATAGTTTATTCCATTATGAGTTCATAGCATAGTCAAAATAACAGTCCAATAGTCATGTATCATTTAGTCAGTCCATTCAAGGATATTCAGTTCGCAAAGTCCGTGCAGAATATCCTATGTCAGTTCACTTACAAATCAGTCCTTTGTCTCTCTCCCGTTCGAGTAACGCAGTCTTGAGTCCATGCAGTAATTAGGGATCATCAAAGCCAGAGATAGCAAGCTGCAGTCTTGCTTCTTTTAAAGTGCTTCCACAACCACTCCCCTAATTACATTCCCATAGTTAAAGTTGCAGACACTTTAACTTACAAACTATGATTACATATTTATTATTTTACCTAAACCAGTTAGGGTAAACAATGTTATCCCTAACAGTCATCAATCATGCTCTCCAGTAATAATCTTGTGTGCCAATAGCTTTGGCTGCCAAGGCGATTATCCGAGGCATTTAAGGAATGCACTGCTTCCCCCCATTCCTTTTCTGCTGGCAACTAAAAAGACCAAAGGAGTATTTTTTTTCATTGACAAATAGAATAACAGAGTAACAGCATGAGTAACAGAACAATTGAGTAAGAATAACAGAATAATCGAGTAAGAATAACAGAGTTGGAAGGGGACCTTGGAGATCTTCTAGACCAACCCCCTGCTCAAGCAGGAGATCCTATAGCATTTCAGGCAGAGGGTTGCCCAATCTATTCTTAAAAACCTACAAGGATGGAGCAGCCACAGCTTCTGGTGGCCAGCTGTTCCACTGGTTAATTGTCCTCACTGTTAGGAAATTCCTCCTCAATTCCAGGTTGCTTCTCTCCTTAGAATAGAATAACAGAATTGGAAGGGACTCTGGAGGTTTTCCTGGCTGATGACCAGATTAACAAAGAATTAGAAGGGACCTTGTGGGTCATCTAGTCTAACCCCCCCATCTGCCCAGGCAGGAGACCCTACACCATTTCTGACAAAGGGCAGTCCAGTCTCTTCTTGAAAGCTTCCAGGGATGAAGTAGTCCAACTTCCTTGATCCGTTTCCATCCATTGCTTCTTGTCCTGCCTCAGATGCTTTGGAAAACAAGTTGACCTCCTCAATTCCCTGCAGAAGTGGTGGCCAACCTGTGGGCCAGGGACCACTGGTGGCCTGTGAGAAAATGTTGGTGGTCCGCAGAGAAATGTCACCCCCAAAGCAATTAATCCAGGTTGTGCCGCCCACATGGCTCTCAGGAATCCAAGGCTTGCATTGCTTGCATTGTACACACCATGTGGTAGTGAGGGGAGGGAGGAAAGCGTGGAGGGGGGGAACTTGCCCCTCTTGCCCCCTGCACCTGGCCTGGCCACCGGGCTGCTTCTTTCCGCTTCTTTCTTCTTCTTTCTTCTGGCTGCACGCAAGGAAAGCAGCCAAAGTCTTTCTTTCTCTCCTCCAAACTCTGCCAGAAATGAGTCTTTGGGACCCTGCAAGGCCTCCTTGCTCCAAGAGGCTGCAAAGACTCATTTCTGGAGGCGTTTGGGGGAGAGAAAGAAAGACTTTTGCGGCTTCTGCTGTTTTCCTTGCCTGAAGCCAAAAGTCTTTCTTCCTCTCTCTCCACCCCCCCCTCCCTGAGAACGGAGCTGGAGATGGTATCCTGCGATCCGAAATAAAGAATGATCAATCCGTAGGAAAACGGGGTGGGGAATTTTCCTGTCGACTTTTGGGGGGGATTTTCCCAGGGGGTCTCTGGTCCGCGGGATTTTAAAGTATGAGTTTGGGGGTCCCTGAGGTCCAAAAGGTTGCCCCCCCCCATTCTGGAAAGTGTCCCAATGATGATGCTTTCGTTTGTTTCTCCTCAGACTTACAATGATAGCATTGAACCGAAACACAATGGCGAAATTGGAGGCAGCTTGTATGAGGCATCCTGCCTTAGTTCTAACTTCCTACTATCCTCCGGATTTCCCCCGCTTCCCAGGTACTGAAGAGTAAAGGTAGAGTTCACACCTGCTTTCCTTGGGCCCCTCAAGGATTGGTGGAAGCTTGGTGAGATAGGTGGTCGGTCTGGAAACCTCCCAAGGCCAGCTCACCATAGCTTACCTTTTGCATGACCTGCTGCGTGGCAATTCTACAGCTGATTCACATCCCTGTCCATGAGGCTTCAGGTGGCCCTCTGTGGGTCTTGGCCATGTGGGAGACCTTCTCAACTGGGGCCCCTCAAGAGGTTAAACTCCATCTTTCATAATCTCGAACCAGCATGTCAGAAGAACATGCTGTACCAGTCTGAGCCAGTGATACGGGAGCCACTGTTTGAAGAGGAAGAAGTTGATTCAACAAAGACAATTAGAAGACTAAAACTTACGAAGAACCATTGCAGGAATTGGGTATGTCTAGTCTGATGAAAAGAAGGACCAGGGGGTGACATGATAGAAGCCTTCCAATATGCTGCGCCAACTCAGGAAGCTCAAACTGCCCAAAAGGAGCTGCTGATCCAGTTCTACAGAGGAACGATTGAGTCTGTCATCTGCACCTCTGTAACTGTCTGGTTTGGTTCTGCAACCCAACAGGACAAACAGAGACTTCGGAGGATAATTAGGACTGCAGAAAAAACAATGGCTGCCAACCTGCCTTCCAGGAAGGACCTGTGTAATACTGCATGAATCCAAAAGAGGGCTGTGAAAATATTTACAGACCCCTCACATCCCAAACTGTTTCAACTCTTACCCTCAAAACGACGCTACAGAGCACAGCACACCAGAACAACTAGACACAAGAACAGCTTTTTCCTGAATGCCATCACTCTGCTAAACAACTAATTCCCTCAGCACTGTCCAACTATTTACAAAGTCTGCACTACTATTCCTATTAATCTCATCCCTCCTTATCACCCTTCCCCTCCCACTTGTGACTGTATGACTATAACTTTGTCGCTTGTATCCTTACAATTTATATGGACTGTTTCCTAGTATGATTTGATTGCTTATTGTACCCTATGACTATCATTAAATGTTGTACTTGATGATTCTTGACTCTTGACAAATGTATCTTTTCTTTTTATGTACACTGAGAGCTTTTGCACCAAGACAAATTCCTTGTGCGTCCAATCACACTTGGCCAATAAAAGAATTCTTTTCTTTCTTTCTTTCTTTCTTTCTTTCTTTCTTTCTTTCTTTCTTTCTTTCTTTCTTTCTTTCTTTCTATATCTATCTATCTATCTATCTGTCATCTATCTACCTACCTACCTACCTACCTATCTATCTATCTATCTGATTTGATTGCTTATTGTACCCTATGACTATCATTAAATGTTGTACTTGATGATTCTTGACTCTTGACAAATGTATCTTTTCTTTTTATGTACACTGAGAGCTTTTGCACCAAGACAAATTCCTTGTGCGTCCAATCACACTTGGCCAATAAAAGAATTCTCTTCACTTCTCTTCCCTTCCCTTCCCTTCTCTATTCTACTCTACTCTACTCTACAATATTATACTATTCCATTCCATTCCCTATCTTCTCTTCTCTTCTCTTCTCTTCTCTTCTCTTCTCTTCTCTTCTCTTCTCTTCTCTTCTCTTCTCTTCTCTTCTCTTCTCTTCCCTTCCCTTCCCTTCCCTTCCCTTCCCTTCTCTTCTCTTCTCTTCCCTTCCCTTCCCTTCCCTTCTCTATTCTACTCTACTCTACTATATTATACTATTCCATTCCATTCCCTATCTTCTCTTCTCTTCTCTTCTCTTCTCTTCTCTTCTCTTCTCTTCTCTTCTCTTCTCTTCTCTTCTCTTCCCTTCCCTTCCCTTCCCTTCCCTTCCCTTCTCTTCTCTTCTCTTCTCTTCCCGTCTCTATTCTACTCTACTCTACTCTACTATATTATACTATTCCATTCCATTCCATTCCCTATCTTCTCTTCTCTTCTCTTCTCTTCTCTTCTCTTCTCTTCTCTTCTCTTCTCTTCTCTTCTCTTCTCTTCTCTTCTCTTCTCTTCTCTTCTCTTCTCTTCTCTTCCCTTCCCTTCCCTTCCCTTCCCTTCCTTTCCCTTCTCTTCTCTTCTCTTCTCTTCTCTTCCCATCTCTATTCTACTCTACTTTACTCTACTATATTATACTATTCCATTCCATTCCTTCTCTTCTCTTCTCTTCTCTTCTCTTCTCTTCTCTTCTCTTCTCTTCTCTTCTCTTCTCTTCTCTTCTCTTCCCTTCCCTTCCCTTCCCTTCCCTTCCCTTCCCTTCCCTTCTCTTCTCTTCTCTTCCCGTCTCTATTCTACTCTACTCTACTATATTATACTATTCCATTCCATTCCATTCCATTCCATTCCTTCTCTCTCTCTCTTCTCTTCTCTTCTCTTCTCTTCTCTTCTCTTCTCTTCTCTTCTCTTCCCTTCCCTTCCCTTCCCTTCCCTTCTCTTCTTTTCTCTTCTCTTCCAAACTATTATTCTATTCTATTCTATTCTATTCTATTCTATTCTATTCTATTCTATTCTATTCTATTCTATTCTATTCTATTCTTCATTCCAATATTTCTTCTCTTCTCTTCTCTTCTCTTCTCTTCTCTTCTCTTCTCTTCTCTTCTCTTCTCTTCCCTTCCCTTCCCTTCCCTTCCCTTCCCTTCCCTTCCCTTCCCTTCCCTTCTCTTCCCTTCTCTTCTCTTCTCCTCATCCGAGAAGCTTCTTCAGCTCAGACTGGGTGGTGGAGGATGGAAGGATTTCTATTCCCTGCAGACAGCTGCTCATTTTTGAGGACACTTGGAGGTTTATTGGAAAAGCTCAGGGGGATCTTCAGCCAACACAACATGCAGGCACCCTTCAAACCCAAGAATGCACTAAAACAGAAGCTTGTCCACCCCAAAGATAAAACTTCACAAGGCACAAACTGAGCAATGTGGTCTATGCGGTACAACACAGTGAGCCAGGTGCAGATCTGTACATTGGGGAAACCAAACAGCCACTTCACGAACGCAGGGCACAACCCAGGAGAACCAACCTACCAGGGTTAGATTCAGCAGCCCACCTCGGGGTGGGATTCACATTTTTTAACAACTGGTTCTGTGGGCGTGGCTAGATGGGTGTGGCCATGTGACCGGGTGGGCGTGGATTCTTTTTTTCAGCCACAAACACCCCGCCTCCCTCATTGGGGGGGAGGGGCTTCCTGGGCCTCAGGGAAGACTCCTGGACGGCATTTTTGTTCCCAGAAAGCTTTCCTGGAGCCCAGGAAGGCAAAAAATGGAGCCCAGGGGGATGCAGCACCCCCCTGTCCCGCCCTCTCCACACTCCATTTTGTCTCCTGGTCCCCAGGGAAGCAGAGAGACACAAGGGGGATCCCGGCACAGCTGATCATTGGCACAGCTGATTGTTAGGAGGGGGGGGGGAAAAACTTAAGGAGTGACTGGGCGAGGGAGAACACAGCCAGTGATGTCAGACACGTGTGCAGTGTTGCACCTGCGTAATAAGGACTGATTGGGCCGGGGAGGGAGGGCCAGCCAGAGCCAAACTGCACAGAATCGTAGCAACCGGTTCTATAGAACCGGTGCGAACCGGTAGAATCCCACCTCGGGTTCATCTGCATTTAAAAGACACAGGCCGCTCTTCTGTAGACAATCAACTCCACATTTTGGACCAGGGGTGTCCAACCTTGGTAATGTTAAGCCTGGAGGACTTCAATTCCCAGAATTCCCCAGCTTTGCTGGCTGGGGAATTCTGGGAGTTGAAGTCCTCCAGGCTTAACATTACCAAGGTTGGACACCTCTGTTTTAGACAGAGAGGACTGATGGTTTGAAAGAGGGGGTCAAAGAGGCCATCTATGCCAAAAATGAATATTTATTGGTGAAAAGGTACTGCAGAATACAACCTTTTTACTTAGCTTTCCCCCCCCCTCACCTGCCCCTGATTTTTTTTGCAGGCACCAAGTCAGACTTCCCCGTTCTCCTGATTTTGGGGAAAAAAAAAAAAAAAAAAAAACTCGTCTTTTCCTGGCTTTATCTTCCAGAAACAGAGCTTTTCCTTTCAGGATGTTCCTGCAGAAATGGAGCTTCCCCTACAGGATAGTGCTGAGGGCAAAGCTCTGCTTATCCACGGAAGGGGACGAGGGTTGTGGTAGTCTCCCTCCCTGTCTCCCTCCGTCTCTTCCTTCCCTTTTGTCTCTCTTTCGGCCCCTTCCTTCCTTCCGTCTCAGGCTCTGTCTCCAAATCAACAGCCCCTCTTGCAAGTTCAATTTTTTCTCCAGGATGTTACCCAAAATGGCCATCTTCTCGCTAGCTGGAGACCTCTGTTCCTGGGGTCTCTTGTGGACGCCTTGTCTAGGAACTTCCAAAGCCTGGCTGAGCTTCGGGTCCAGCCTCCTGACGACAAGAAGTTCTTTGTGCGTTTCCTTGGAAGACCAATTTACCCTCACCTGTTTCTTCTTCCTGGTTTCTGGGGCTTTCCAGGTGAACAGCTGATAGACCTTTTCCCTCTAGGGTGAGGACGCTGGGCCCCACTGTCCTGCCCCATAGCTTCTGCTTGCCTGAGGTCTATTGGAGTCTTCCTTTTCAGCCAGGTGACTTGATCCTTACAGTCTGAAATCTCACCTGGCTTTGGGACACCATGATCTTCAGGAGATCCCACCGTTACTTCTGCTACTGTGCTGGAGACCTGATCATTTGATTCTTCTGAGGGGGCCACCAAAGAAAGGGCAGTCAACTCAGCTAAATTTGGAGGGTGTCTCACTCCTGAGGAATTAGCCCATGTCCAACTGCCCATCTCTTCTCTGAGGGACTCTTCTGTCCCCTTGTTCTGATCTTCCCACTTCACCTCCAACTTTCTCCCCTGGTCCCAATCATCTACCCACACGCTGCCTTGGGACCTGGTCTCCAGGGACAAAAGGTTCCGCTCTTTAGCTATGGAAAAGGTGACTCTCTCCATTCTCCCTTCTTCCTTACTATCTGTCTTCAGGGTCAAGCTACAACTTTCCTGATGGACCTGAAGTTCAACATCTGTCCTTACAAAGTCTTGATATTGAAGGGTGCTTTTTCTACTCTCTTTGGGAAGTTGAACAACTTGGCCTTCTGTGGAGGACCTGTTTCCTCTAAAGAATGAAGGATGCTGCAAGCAGAGGAACCTCTCGCATTCCGAAGACCACTGCTCCATCCGTTGGGTTCTACAAAATGTTTGGCACCTGCCGGCTTCTCCCAGAGCGTGGCCAAGGAACTCTCTCCACGTAAGCCTACTTCCTCTCCATTGTAGCCTGCTGCTCTGTGTCGCTTGATGCTCTCTCCTGAGCTGCCTGTAATGTCTGCTTACAACATCCTCGTAGGAAGAATTGGGAACATGAACATGGTGTGGGAAGAAATATGAGTCTTGTTGAGAGATGGGAGTATGATCCAGTTGAACTTCATAAGGCCTGCCATACACCTTGGTAGCTTCTGGCTCTTGGACAGAAGAACGGCTCATGTCATCTCCTGAGGACTCTTCCGACCCTTCCATGTTGTCTCCTGAGGACCAAGGAGAATCCTGTGCTTCGTTGTCTTCTGATAGGAGAGAGGAATCATCTGCCACACCTTTCCCCATCTCCCATTGGACTTGGTTCTTTTTCTTCTTCTTTTTCTCTGGCCATTTGGGTTGTCTGTCAGACTTTGACAAGGAGATGGAGGTTTTTGGGGGGGCTGATGAATGGTAGGAGAGACAAATGGGTATCTTAGGAGACTTTTTCAGTTCCCTGCTAGCGGTTGAAGTTTTTGGAGTCGCTGTCAGCCCTTCTAGAGAGCCTCTCCGTTTGGTTGTCCTCTGAGAACCATCTTCCTTCTGCCAGCTGTCCATCTTTGCCTCAAAGCCCAGAAGAGGCATCTCGTTCTTTACCCTTGGCATGGTCCTTCCACTTCCAGGGTTCACTTTTGGGAAGCTGACTTTTCTTTCAGGTTTACCAACGTTGGACCTGTAATCGATGTATGAAGGAGAGGAACAGGACAGGATCTGAAGATCTTCTGTCCCCTTAGAAGTCCACGAAGGTGGCTGCACATAAGTGGCTGTGGGTGGATATGGCAAGACAGGCAGGGATCCAGTCACCTCAGAGTGAGAAGGAGATCTGGGGGGCAGGAACGCCCTCAGAGGTCGTTGAACCCTTTCGGGAAGTCCCCATCGGTGCTCCGATACAAGAAGTCTCAGGTGGGCCTCCAACAGTTCCTTTTCCTCAACGCTAAGGAAATTGAGGTCTTGACTAAGGATTTGCACTTCTCCTCCATCACACGGGGGAATCTTGGCCACCATCCCTGTAGTGCCCTTCTCAGCTTTCAAGAGACGTGGGGCGAAAGCTTGCAACGATTGTAGCACCATTGATGGCAAACCCCATGCGTGTTGGATCCTCTTCCATAGGATGTGGAATTCCAGAAGGTTCTGGCTACCCTCTGGGAGGAAAGAGAGTCCTGTCTTGGTACCAGAGCAAGCCTGGGCTTTAGTTTGCCTGAGCTTTTTAGACCTGCCTTTTGCTCTCTGTCTCTTAGTCTCAACATTCTGCTTTTCCAAAGTCTTGTGCTTGGGTTTGGGCTTAAACATCACCGGTTCATAAATATCTTCAGTTATCTGTAAAGATTTGGGTTGTAAAGGCACAAGAGGGCGGAATCCAGTCATCCCAGGACGGGAAGAAGATGTGGGTGGCAGGAAGGCCCTCAGAGATTGCTGAACCCTTTCTGGAAGACCCCATCTGTGCTTTGACGTACGATGTCTCAGGTGGGCCTCCAGGCGTCCCTTCACCTCAAAACTGAGGAAATTGAGGTCTTGAGTAAGGATTTGCACGTCTTTTGACTCCCTTCTGGGTTTCCTAGATGTGGTCTTCCCAGTAGTCCTCTCTGGTTGAGGAAGATACGGAGCAAAGACATGGAGAGATCTAAGTACCATCCACGGTAGGCCCCATGCATGTTGGATTTTCTTTTGTTGGATGTGGAATTCCAGAAGGTGCCTCTTCTCAACAGGGAGGAACGAGAGCATCCTTTTGGGACACAAGAACCTCATTGTTTCAATAGTCCCCCCTGTCTTCACCTGTAATGCTCTTCGGGGTATCTCTGTGGCCCCTAAATGGTGCTTTGCCTTTTGCAATGATGCCGAAATTTGGGGAGTGGGTGATGCGTCTTGAGGCAGTTTTGCATCTGGTTTCCTCTGGTGGATGTTCTTCATAGGCTTGATGGTGGTCTCTTTCCAGGATGAGGTCCACCACGGTGGTCCTTCTTTTCTGGAATGGGAAGCATGAACTGCCTCTTGCAGGTGGAATCCCAAATGACGTTCAAGGCGGGCTTTTTCATGAGGGGCCTGTGGTGGAGGAATCATTGCTCTCAACGCATCTTGGATCACTCGAGGAAGTCCCCATTTGTGTTGTTTGGTCTGACAGCTCACATGGTACTCCAGGCGATCCTTTGCATGTTGACTTAAAAAGGACGGGTGAGGGACCAGCACTCTAATCATAGACTGTGGCACATGGACCACCCTCCTTGCTTTTCTTCCATCTTGAAATCTCTCCCGAGCCAGGCCTGTCAAGGACTTTTTCTGAGGCTCAGGTGGGACTGGTGCAAAAGCCTGCAGAGATTTCTGCACGAGAGTTGGTAATCCCCACTCGTGATGGATCCTTTTGTGCCGTATGTGCAATCCCAGGAATTCCAAGTCTTCCAGTTTAAGGAACATTGGGACGGTCTCTTTGCCAGGTGTCATTTTCTGAGTCTCTCTTCCAGACCTCAAGATTTTTCGTTGGGACATTTTTCCAAGAAGCTCAGCTTTGGGGAGAGACCTCTTGACCGTGATGACACGGTGTATGCATTCTGCTTTGTGCCTTTGCTTTAAGGCAGTCTGGAAGAGTCGGTTGTAGGCGTGCCGTGAGGTTCCGGCTTGACCCTGGTCGCTCTCAACTTGGGATGGGGAAGCAGGGGACAGAAACATTTTCAATGATTCCTGGACATGCTTGGGAAGACCCCATCGATGGATTGCAGTTCGGGTCTTCATGTGAGCCTCCAGGAGCTTCTGTGTCACCGGATCCAAGTAGAAATAGCTCTTGGTTATTTTAATTGTCCTTTTTAAGGCACCCCATGAGCCAGTGGTGGCAATGCCAAGTCCCTCCAAGAGCCGTTCTGGTTCTAAAGAGAGTGCAGCAAAGCCCCGAAGAGATTTTTGAATCATGGATGGTAAGCCCCATTCATGCTGTAGCTTCTTGCGCCGGACGTGCATCTCCAGAAGGTCCCGAATCTCCGTTTGGACAAAACATGGGCTTTTACTTGACCACCTCAATTCTTTTGTTCTGGAACCCATTGCATCGGCTGTTTGACTCTCCCGGCCAATGTTCTTCTCCAGAGTCCACCACCTGACCTTGGAAATCTCTAGTGGCAGGCTTCCTGCGATAACATTGCCAAACATCTTGCTCAATGATTTAGTGTAGATACTGGGAAGGCCCCAAAGATGCATTAAATGCTTGCATTTAATGTTCAAGTTAATCTTTCCCACAATCTCCTGTTCCATAAAGTACAAGCAAGATGTTATGGGTTTGATTTCTGAGGACATGGAGGAAAGTTTAGGAAGAAAAACACGTTTAATGGGTCCAGAAAACATCTGATATCCTATTAATTGGAATTTAATCTCCAGGGATTTTTTCTTGAGATGGGTCTCCAGAGTATATCTAAGGAGATCTTCCAGACATCCCTTGTTCTTTGGGAGGAGAACTTTGGTTTCTTCCCACCTCGCACTGTCCGTCTGAGTTTCTCCAAGGCCAAACTTGGCTTGAGATTTCTCCTCTGGAAGCAGTGAGTGAAAAAACTTTACAGACTGATGGACTTTCTGGGGGAGGCCCCACCTTTGTTGCATCTTCATCCGTTGAATGTGGAGCTCCAGGTTTTGTTTGACCGGCTCAGAAAGGAAATGCAACTCTAGATGAAGCAAGGAAGTCTGAGTCACTGCCTTCAGAAGACCACGGGGCCGTTGGGGTGCTTCTCCAATTAAGCTTCTAAGGGACCTCTGGACCAGGGTAGAGTAGCCCCACTCGTGCTGTAGTCTCTTCTTCCTAACGTGCATTTCTAAGTTTTCCTTGACCACATTTTTGAAAAATGGGAACTTTACTTCTGAGAACTCAAAGGGCACCTCTTTGAACTTGGCTGAAGTTCCTTTAGGAGACAGAGCTGCCAAGGTCTCCACGTATTTCAGCCCCAGGCCCCAGAGGGACACCAAGTGACCTCTCTGCAAAGCTACTTCGATCTGTCCCATGGCTGCCAAGTCCAAGGAGAGGCAGGGCCTACGAGGCTGGAGGGTCTTGAGGCCAGGAAGGATCCATTTGGGAAGGGACCTGCTTGTAGACAACCACACAGATTGCCAAGAGAAACAGGGGACAGCAGGAAAGGTCTCCAAGCACACTTCCAAATGTTTTTTAGTCAGGTGGTTCTCCAGCTTCATCAAGGCTGGAAGGCTTAACCTGCGAAGTGATTGAGCTGGATGTAATCCAACTCCTGGTGTCTTCTGAACGTCCGGTAGAAGTTTTACAAGGCCTCCCGCCCAGACCGGGCTTATCCCCAGACCTGGCTTCCGCGAAGACTGTTTCGCCAATGGCATGGCCTTCTCCTTGTGGAAAAGCCCTGAGAACAGGCGTCTGCAGGATTCAAGGACTCTTCTGGGCAAGCCCCACCTCTGCTGGAGCTTCATCCTCTGAAGGTGGAGCTCTAGGAAGTTGGTGACTTTCCAAGGAAGGAAAAGTACCTCTCGAGGGAGGATGGAGGTTTGAGTGATAGCCTTCGAAGGACGCAACGGGGACATGCGGCCACTGAAGCTTTGCAAGGATCTCTGGATCAGAGAAGGAAGATCCCACTGGTGCTGTATCCTTTTCTTCTTAATGTGCATCTCCAAGACCTCCCTGGCCGATGGCTGGAAGAAGAGGGTCTTCCTTTCTGCGGATCGAAAGTCAAGTTCCTTGGTCTCGTCAGGTGGACGCGGCCTCTCAGCATCCTGCTGGACGATGGTGGCCATCTCTGTAACCACTTCCACGTACTTGAGGCTGAGCCCCCAGAGGGAGGCCAGTTGGCCCCGTTGCAACGCCGATTCGATCCGACCCGTGGCTGCCAAGCCACAGGAGGAGCAGGGGATACGGGTTTGGGGGGTTGTCAGATCCGGAAGGATGAGTTTGGGGAGAGGTCTCTCTTGAGACCAACGAGAAGATCTCCAAGAGATTTGTGGGGCAGCAGGAAAGCTTTGCAGGCACACCTCCAAATGTTTCTTAGTCAGATGTACCTGCAGTTTTGTCAAGACCTTCGCTTTCAACACGAGGAGTGGCTGAGCAGGACATAATTGAAGGCCCTGAATTTTTCTAGCCTTCTCTTCTTCCTGCATGAGACCTCCTGGAGGTGGCCTTATCCCCAGTCTGGGCTGCTGAGAAAAGGGCTTTACTGCCCCTCTCTTCTCCTTGCAAGGAAGTTCTGGAATCAGCCGTCGGTAGGTTTCAAGGACTCTTCTGGGCAAGCTCCACTTTTGCTGGAGCTTCATCCTCTGGAGGTGGAATTCCAGGAGAATGCAGGTGTCCCTGGGAAGAAAGTCCAGTTTCTGGGGCAGAGCTTCAACGTGGCTCTCGGCCTTGCGGGGGACGGAACCCCGGGGGACCACGCTTGGCAGGAAAGCGTTCAGAGACCTCTGGACCAAACTGGGGAGGCCCCACTTGTGCTGCAGTTCCTTTTTTCTCACATGGGCCTCCAAGGTTTCTCGCCCCCGTTGCTGGAGAAATGGGGTCTGTGCCCCAGAGAATTTGGACGCTGCCCTTCTGCCCAGGAGGGGCTTGGAGGAAGACGGAGGAGGGCCCACCGCAACCAGGGACTCCGTGGACCACTTTCCCAGGTCCCAACAGGAACTGAGGCAACATCTCTGCACTGCCAGCTCCATCTTCTTCACATCCTGGGGGAGCACGAAGGGGAGGAAGACCAGACGAGCTTCCAAGGGTTTGTCTGCATGGGAGACTAGCTTGGGCAGAGGCTGCTTGGCCAACCACACGGAGCGTTGCCAGGCGTGAAGGACCACCTCTGGAAATACCTCAGCTTGTATTTCGACACACTTCTTGGCCAGGTGAAGTTTCACCTTCATCTGGATGATAGCCAACGATCTTGGGAGCAACGGTGGACTGGTGACCACCGATCCCTTGGCCGTCCTGCTCAGTTTCTGCACTAGAGAATTTTCGCTCTTGGGTAGAAGAGGAAGAGGCGGCTTCATGTACCTGAGGGCTCCTTGGACCCTCCTGGGCAGCTGCCAATGCTTCAGGTGGACTCTCTTCTTCAGGTGAAGCTCCAGGTACTTCTTGGTCTTGGCGGTCACAAAGGCCAGGACCTGAGGCCTTCTCACCACCTCCATGAACCTCAGGGGCCTCACCGAGGAGGAATTTGGAGCAGAGGGCATGAAGCTACTGAGGGACTTGAGGAGGACCCAGGACATCCCCAGCAGATGCTGGAGCCTCTTGGCTACCCAGTGAGACTCCAAGCTCTGAATCAGGGCTTGTTTCATGAAGGAGGCAGGGACAGGCAGAAAGGGCATCTCCTCCACCTTGGTAGCCTCCGAAGAAGCTTGCTTGGGTGAGCCTCGACTGCTCTTCTGCTTCTGAAGGAGACGTTTGTGATGTTTATGGGACCAGCGGCTCTTCAAGCTGCTGAAGATGGTGGTGGAGTGGCTGGAAGTGTCCGTCCAGGAAGTGATGGAGGAGGTCTCATAAGTGCTGGACGACCAGCTCGAGGAGTCCTCCGTATAAACATCCAGCTGCCTGGAGAAACTTCCCCGCGTCTTTCGGTCCTCGGGGGTAGCAGGTTTCGAGGCCTTCTGCCCGTGGATACTCGACACATGCTGGCTTGTCTCGGTGGACGTTGTGCTCTCTGGGCCAACGCTGACAGTTCCCATGGAGGATGAGGTCACGCTGGAGGTCCAGATGCAGGACTCCTGTTCTTGCTCAACTGAGGTGATGGTGGAGACTTTGGTTTCCTGGCAGGGCCAGGGGGAAAGCAGGAATCTGGACTTGGAGGAGCAGCCATCTGCACGCTGCCAATAGATCAGCTTCCAGGCCTCCTGAGCTACCCGCCTGCACACCTGGCAGGCCAGTTCTGTGCAGTGCAGTTGACAAAGACATTGGTAGGGCGTCCGATGGGCAGCGTCTCCTGTGGTCCCTGCGGAGGAGGAGGAGGAGGACAACGTTCCACCATTGGACCTCTTGGAAGGACCTTTTTTTGCCCGTCCCATTGAAAGGTGAAATGACTAAGGGGCCCAGGTGGTGCTACACCAACGCAACTTAAGAGCTAAGGAGAAATTTCCAGACAATGAGAACAATGAACCAGTGGAATAGCTTGCCGTCAGAAGTTGTGCGTGCTCCATCACTGGAGGCTTTCAAGAAGAGACTGGACAGTCACTTGTCTCAAATGGTCTACTGTCTCCTGCTTGCGCAGGGGGTTGGACTAGAAGACCTCCAAGGTCCCTTCTGATTCTGTTATTTGGTTGAATGCTCGGTTGAAGAGGATTGCTTGCAAGCTATTTCTCTAAGAGGGCAGGGGAATGTTTCAGCTGAATCATAACATCCTAGGGTTGGGTGGGACACCTTGGAGATCATCTAGTCCAACCCCTTGCTCATGACTCAATCTTCTCTTCGAAAACCTCCGGCGATGGAGCATCCATGACTCTGAGAGCAGCAAATCCTTCCATGGATTACATGTAGTCCTCAACCTACGTCCACAATGGAGCCCAACATTTCTGTTGCTAAGCGAGACATTCGTTAAGTGAGTTTTGCCCCATTTTATGATCTTTCTTCCCATGGTTGTTAAGTGAATCCCTGCAGTTGTTCAGTTAGTCACATAGTTGTTAAGTGAAGCTGGCTTCCCCAACTGACTTCCATTGTCAGAAGGTGGCAAAAGGGGATCACGTGTATTGTCATAAGTACAAGTCAGTGGCCAAGACCCTGAATTTTAATCACATGACATGGAGGTACTGTGATGGTCGTAAGTCTGAAAAATGGTCCCAAGTCATTTTTTTCAGTGCCGTTGTAACTTTCAATGGTCACTAAGTGAACTGTTGCAAGTCAAGGACTAACAGTAATCATTTTCATGGTCAGGAAATGCTGAATTGTTGTGCAAACTAGAGGAAGTTCTCCTCCCCACCGAGAATGAAATATTTGGAGGAATATTAAAAGAGGCAGAATATTATATTTCCCCAAAAGGAGGAATGGAGAAAACATGTTTTTAAAGGCAGAAAGCAACCTCAGTTTTCCTGCTACAGGAAACAGCCTCCAGCAGATGCCCAAACGTTTTAGAGATGGATATTTTGTGCCCATTAAGAAATCCAGGACAGCAATCCAGGGTGACATGCAAATTTGTGAAATGGTCCACATTTTTTGAGAGCCAGTTTGGTGTCGTGATGAAGGCACCAGGCAAAAAAACAGGGCCCCTGAGTTCTAATGCTGCCTTGGGTACAAAGCCAGCTGAGTAGCCTTGGGCCAGCCATTTTTCTCTCAGCCCTCAGAAGCAGAGGATATTAAACCACTTCTGGAAAAACCTTGCCAAGAAAATTGAGAGAGAGAGAGAGAGAGAGAGGCAGGCAGGCAGGCAGGCAGAGAAAGGCAGAGAGAGAGAGACAGAGAGATGATAGATAGATAGATAGATAGATAGATAGATAGATAGATAGATAGATAGATAGAGAGAGAGAGAGAGAGATAGATAGATAGATAGATAGATAGATAGATAGATAGATAGATAGATAGATAGATAGAGATAGAAATGATGGATAGATATATAGATAAAAGATGGCCAAAGATGAATGAATAGATATAGACAGACACATATATGATACAGAAAGAAAGAAAGAAAGAAAAAGAAAGAAAAGGAGAAAGGAAGGAAGGAAGGAAGGAAGGAAGGAAGGAAGGAAGGAAGGAAGGAAGGAAGGAAGGAAAGAAGGAAGGAAGGAAGGAAGGAAGGAAGGAAGAAAGAAAGAAAGAAAGAAAGAAAGAAAGAAAGAAAGAAAGAAAGAAAGAAAGAAAGAAAGAAAGAGAAAGGAAAGAAAAGAAACAAATTGGTAGATTAATTGCTTGGAAAGAATTTAAACCTCTTCCAATGGTTTTCATTTCCTGTGGGCTGGTCTCACTTTTCTGCTGAACCTGAAAAGAGACAAAAAGAAAGAAAGAAAAAGAAGTATATTTTGTCCAAGAGACAGTGGTGGTTTTGTACGATATTAGCATACTCCAAACCCTCTTAATTGTTTGGTCCGGACGGACAGCGACCTGATTGGTCGAAGGCTCGGTGGTGATTGGAGCGCTAGAAATCTACCGCGATTGGCTGTGCCGATCGCGGGAGATTCAAAGCGCTGCCATTGGCCGCCGAGCCACGAGCCAGCTCTATATGAAGGGCTGCCGCGGCTCGCATTCTTCAGACTATTCTCATCTAAAATAAAGAGCTGAAATCACTGAATGGTCTCGCGTCTCCTTCGAACTGATCCACCCCAGATCTAACATTGGCGACGAAGGTGGGATCGTGGCGAAGCGACCCGCGAACTGGCAGCATGGCCAGCATCAACTCGCCACCTGCACCTTTCAACCCTGCTACCGAGGACTGGGAATCCTATACCGATAGGTTCCAAATGTTCCTCGAGAGTAGCAACCTCAAGGACGCCAACGGCCACAAGAAACGAGCCGTGTTCCTCACACACTGCAGGCCCGCAGTATTTAAGATGGCCAAAGCCTTGGCCAAACCGGAGGACGTCAAGGCGATGGAGTGGGACGACCTCGAGCCCCTGCTGCGAAGTCACTACGCCTCTGTTGTGCCCATCCTTATTCGGCGGCACGATTTCTACAGGTGGGATCAACACGAGGGCGAGGGGCTGGGCGACTTCATGGCGGCACTACGGGACCTGGGTGGTGTGTGCGAGTTCGCCGATGGGACGAGGCCCTGCGAGACCACGTCGTCCTAGGACTCCGAGACCCCATCCTCCAGAGATGCATCATGGCAAAGGGGGACATCTCTCTCGCAGCCCCAACCCAAGAATGGGAAACACCCAGAGGGCCGTGGTCTAGGATTCACATAGACTTCGCGGGGCCAACCAAGGGACACATGTACCTTATCACAATGGATGCTTACTCCAACTGGCTGGAGGTAAGCACCATGAAATCCACAACAGAGGCGGTAATCAAAAAACTGAGCAAGCTGTTTGCCACGCACGGCCTGCCAGACGTAATCGTATCAGACAACGGGCCCCAATTTACTGCCCTAGCGTTCGAACAATTTCTGGCAGGCCAAGGAATACGCCATGCATTAACCGCACCAGTAAATCCAGCGGTGAACGGACGAGCGGAACACATGGTCCAATACACAAAGAAGGCCATCCAAAAAAATAGAAGCAGCCAATATACAGGACCAAATTAATAAAATGCTCCTCATACAACATATCACACCTAGTGCAACCACAAATAGAAGCCCAGCAGAACTTATGATGGGTAGGAAACTGCGGTCAACCCTAGATAGAATGTATCCAACATACAACCCGGACAAACCCCCGGGTTCCTCAAGCAAACATAGAACATTTAAAATAGGGGATGCGGTATATGCGAAAAACCTATCAGGAGAACCACTCTGGGTACCAGCAACAATCACCCAGATAACCGGCCCCTTATCATACCGATTAGAGACAAGAGATGGAAAAAGCTGGAAACGACACATCAACCAGCTCAGATCAAGGATAGCTGTCACCAACAACCAAACACCATAGCAAGGAGCTAGAACGGGGGGGAGGGGGGGGAATCGGCAAGCGAGAAAGAAAGAACTGAAGGGAACCAACTAACACTGTGGGAATAAACTTTGACTTCAGTATTGGGTAATGATGAGTCTAAGACCTTATACATACAGTTCTGCCTAAGGTTCACTGAGATAAGCAAGGAAATTAAAAAGAAACACCAGGAACAATTAAGCAGCTCAGACAATTGTAAACAGTTCTGTGTGCTATATCTAATTATTGTAATCCACAATGTGAATGCTTACTATGTATGAATTTCTTAATAAAAGGGGGCACTAGAATTTGCTCTAGACTCCCATCCCGAGTACACCAGCCTCTGTGTCTCATTCTTTCCATGGGAGACCACCACATAACACAAACAGAACACCCCCCACCTAGAATAAACAAACCACAAATAAACCGATGCTACTCACCTGTAGATGCAGGACCAAGGGAACACGAAACCCCGGAATCTTCACCTGGAAGGAGCAGCCAAACAAGTTCAACCAGCCCGGAAAGATCCGGCAGGAACAACAGAAGCGGCAGCTCAACCAGCCCAGGTAGTCCAGGAGAGAGCTACCAAGAAAGGCCCAGCTCAACGTTCCAGGTGGTTCCATCCCAAGGAACTGGAGCGACAGAGAAGACATCCGAACCGGTCGACGACCATGCCAGAACTGAACTGCGCAGGTCAAGGAGGCAGGTACGAAGCCCCGCCTACCTACATGACTACGTCACGATGCACTGACAGATGAAACCAAGAGGGGAAGTTTGGAATATTAGCATACTCCAAACCCTCTTAACTGATTGGTCCGGACGGACAGCGACCTGATTGGTTGATGGTTCGGCGGTGATTGGAGCACTAGGAATCTACCGCGATTGGCTGTGCCGATCGCGGGAGATTCAAAGCGCTGCCATTGGTTGCCGAGCCGCGAGCCAGCTCTATATGAAGGGCTGCCGCGGCTCGCATTCTTCAGACTATTCTCATCTCAAATAAAGAGCTGAAATCACTGAATGGTCTCGCGTCTCCTTCGACCCGATCCACCCCAGATCTAACAGGTTTGAAGCTCTTCGACTCATCCTCAAAACAGCCACACACCAAAGGCTAACGGAATGATCCAGGTTTCTATAATATTCTATTCCACAAGGAAACTGGCCAAGTTTCTGCCCTACAGAAATACAGTCCAGCTATTCAGGCTTGATTTGATCAGATGGTATGATATCAACAGTATCTTTTATTTTGATTGATTTAACTAAATAAACTTTATTTAATTTTTTATAATTTTAAAAAGACAAACAACAAAAATATAAATCTTACAACATCAGCTGTGACATTCATCTTATACTAATATTTTGTGCATTATTTATAAATATGTAGAATTTGTGTGGATATAATTCATTAACTTATCTAGTGCTTATCCCTATTTATTTACGATCCATTTATCTATCCAAGATTGATTGATTTAACTAAGTGCCTATGACCATCAATGTCACTGATGGACAATTTGGCCTTCAAACTTCACAATTGTTTTCTAAGACCTTCCTGCCAGGCATATATGTCAAGTATAGGTAGTCCTCAACTTACAACCACAAATGAGCCCAACATTTCTTATAGTAGACCCAGATAGAACGGTCGCAAGGCTGGTCTAAGGAAGAGAAGGACCAGGAGGGACAGGAGAGCAGCCTTCCAATATTTGAGGGGCTACCGAGAGAGGAAGAGGGGGTCAAGCTATTTTCCAAGTCACCTGAAGGCCAGACAAGGAATAATGGATGGAAAATGAACAACCAGATTTAACCTAGAAGTAAGGAGGAATTTCCTGACGGTGAGAACAATTCACCAGTGGAACAGAAGTTGCCTCTAGAGGTTGTAGCTGCTCCATCACTGGAGGTTTTTAAAAAGAGACTGGACAGCCATTTGTCTGAAATGGGATAGGGTCTCCTGTTTGAGCAGGGGGTTGGACTGGAAGACCTCCAAGGTCCCTTCCAACTCTGTTATTCTGTTATACACCAAGTTTCATCATCAGACTCAATTACTGACATGAGGCTCAAGTCTCAAATTCACCTTCTTAAGAAAAGTCACATCTCCCCCTCCCTATGACCTCTTCCCTATGGGATAGGTGTCCTAAACAACTTACCAATTCCATCTTGGAGAACCATTTGCGCGGATCTAAGAGGCATCTCAAGCTGCTTCGGAGCCACTGTGAAACCACCTGCAACACTATGAACGTTTTCAGGATCTTCCATATAATAAAGAAGACTAAGATCAAGGGGGAATTTTTGCCGAGAAGTAGAATAAATCTCTGGAGAGCCAAAAAGCCAAAACATAGCACTTCCAGCTCCATATTGGGAGAAAACCCAAATAACTGAAGTCCTGGGCTGGTTTCAGATATGAACAGAGCCTTAATATGATGTGTTCTAGGCGCATCATAAAGGTCTCCACATAGCACCATGCCAATCCCATCTCACAAAAGTCCCTCCTTCTCCTCCTCCTCCTGGAAATTGCCAGTTCTTTCTATGATTTTCACATAGAATGTGTTATTATGTTGCCATTACTTTGCATATGTGATTTATACGCCCATTTTCTCAGATTCAGAATTCTTTTGTTGCTACCACTTGATTTCCAGTAAAAAGATATCTTTTCTCTGATTAAAAGAGTCAGTATTTCAGTCAGTAAGTATTTCTTTTTTGGATTTTGAATGGAGCACCAGCTGACAGAATGTCGCATTGCCCACTGGCTGGAATTCATGATGCTCCACACACTTGTCTAAAGGTTTATCACCCCGAGTTTATCATCTTAGAACAAGGGTCCTCAAACTTGACACATTTAAGAGTTGTGGACTTCCAACTCCCAGAATTCTTGAGCTAACATGACTGGAGGAGGAATTCTGGGACTTGAAGTCCACAAGTCTTAAAGCTGTCAAGTTTGAAGACCCCGATTTATCATCTGTCTATCTATCTATCTATCTATCTATCTATCTATCTATCTATCTATCTATCGTCTCCCCATCCATCCATCATCCATCACAATGGTCTTCAACCTTGATAGCTTTAAGACTTGTGGACTTCAATTCCCATAATTCCTGAGCTAACATGACTGGAGGAGGAATTCTGGGACTTGAATCCACAAGCCTTAAAATTGCCAAGTTTGAAGACCCCTGTTTTAGAATATCACTCGATCAGAATAGAGCTGGAAGGGACCTTGGAGGTCTTCTAGTCCAGCCTCCTATATCATTTCAGACAAGGGACTGTCCGGTCTCTTCTTGAAAGCCTCCAGTGATGGAGCACCCACAACTTCTGGTGGCCAGCTGTTCCACTGGTTAATTGTTCTCACTGTTAGGAAGTTTCTCCTTAATTCCAGGTTGCTTCTCTCCTTGATGAGTTTCCATGCATTGTTCTTTCTCCTGCCTTCTAGTCCTTTGGAAAATAATCCCCTTTTCTTTGCATCAGCCCCTCAAATACTGGACTACTGCGATGATGTCACCCTGAGTCCTTCTTTTCTCTAGACTAGCCATACACAAATCCTGCCACTGTTCTTCATAGGTTTGAGTCTCCAGGCCTTTAATAATCTTAGTTGCTCTTCTCTGCACTTTTCCCAAAGTCTCAACATCTTTTTTGTAATGAATAGGAGAGGAGAGGAGGAGAGGAGAGAAGAGTGGAATAGGAATAGGAAATAGAATAGAATGGAATAGAAGCTTGGAAAGGACCTTGGAGGTCTTCTAGTCCAGCCTCCTGCTCAAGCAGGAGACTCTATGGTACCATTTCAGACAAATGACTGTCCAGTCTCTTCTTAAAACTCCAGTGATGGAGCACCCACAGCTACTATTATTAAGTGTTGTACCTGATGATTCTTGATGAATGTATCTTTTCTTTTATGTATGCTGAGAGCATTTGCGCTGAGACAAATTCCTTGTGTATCCAATCACACTTGGCCAATAAAGGTATTCTATTCTATTCTATTCTATTCTAATTCTAATTCTAATTCTAATTCTAATTCTAATTCTAATTCTAATTCTAATTCTAATTCTAATTCTAATTCTAATTCTAATTCTAATTCTAATTCTAATTCTAATTCTAATTCTATTCCATGCTATGCTATTCTACTCTACTCTAATTCTAATTCTAGGTTGACTCCCTCTAATACTGGAATACTGCCATCATGTCACCCTTAATTCTTTCTTTCTTTAGACTCACCCAAACCCTATTCCTGCAACCCTTCCTTCATATGTTTTTGTCTCCAGGCCTTGAATCGTCTTCGTTGCTCTTCTTTGCACTTTTTCCAAAGTCTCAACATCTTTTTTATAATGTGGTAATCAAAAATGGATGCAGCATTCCAGGTGTGGCCTTATTAAGGCTTTATAAAGTGGTACTATTAATACTTCATGTGATCTTGATCCTATGCCTCTGTTAGAAGGGAATGGAATGGAATATTGAAAGTGTAAGAAGTAGAGCAATATGAATCCATTTTGTACACATGTGTGTTTCAAAAGCAGCATCAGTACTTTTCCCAGAGGAAATAGCCAAACCACTAACTGTCAGTTGGCAGTCTGGAAAGTACTGATAAGTAATGGGTGTTCCTATAAGGATGAAGTCTGATAAAGTTTGTAAGCCAAGCCCTTGTATGATGGGGCGGGAATTAGGGAATAAGTATGTTGAACAAACTATGCTCAAGGTTCCATCCTGCTGCCTTGGATGCGAACCCGCTTCTGCAGAATCGAATAAAGCACCTCGCGTTTAAGGATCCGTGTCGTGTCATGTGTTTCGTGTGAATCGGAATCTCACAAAAGGAATGTAGTATAGCATAGAACAGAATAGGGAATAGAAAATGGAATATGGAATAGAAAATTTTGTATTTTATTTTCTATGATAAATAAACCTGGAAATAAGGAGAAATTTTCTGACAGTGAGAACAATCAACCCATAGAATAGAAGTTGCCTTTGGAAGTTGTGGGAGCTTCATCCCTGGAGGCTTTCAAGAAGAGACTGGACTGTCAGAAATGGTGTAGGGTCTCCCGCTTGGGCGGGGTGGGGGGTGGGGGGTGGGGGTTGGACTAAATGACCTCCAAGATCCCTTCCAATCTCTGTTAATCTGTCAATCTGTTATCTGATCCCTTCCAATCTCTGTTAATCTGTTATCTGGTAAAAAAAACACCAATTTTTTTTAAAAGTCCCAACGTTTTAGATCACAATTGATTTACTTTCTGAGTCCTTCCATGAATAAAAACATCAATATTTTTTGCAGTTTGCGGACATCCTCGAAAAACCAAGGCTTTCCCCATCATTCGGCATTGCAAGAGAGGTGCATCCTTTCCTGTTTACAGAACGTACAATTGCAACAGCCTTTAGACTGCAAAAAATAAATAAAAATATTGATGAAAGCGATCACCGCACGATAAGCAATCCCCAAACAAAAGCCTGAAACCCGGCTGGACCTCGGGGAAAAACTTGAGCCACGTTAAACAACGTTTCTTGGTTAAAAAACAACCAAACCTTGCTTAATCTTTTTTTTTTAATAAGCCAGGATTCCAAAGCCACGTGACGGAGGCGTTTCCTGGAGAGCGAATTCCGCCCACAGCAGCTCTGGGCCAATAGGAAGAAAAGGGCGGTGCTCCCTTTCTGCGCAGGCGCGCGTCTTTCCCGCCCTCTGCCTTGTGGCGCATGCGCGGGTCTTCTTTCGCGCTGAGGGAACCTGGAGGGCGCCATTTTGGTTGCTGCGAGGCGGAGTCGGTGGCCATTGGTGAGTGGGGGAAGATGCGGGCTGGGGATGATGGGAGGCCTACGGTGACCGTTGATGGGGCGAAGAGCGTCCGGGACCGCGTTCACATGTTTCTGACCCAGCCCGAGTGGATCCCTTAGTGGCACTGAGGGGAATCCGCGGCTCGGCGCGCGGCCCTGAGGCGCGTTTTTATTCATTTATTAATTTTTATCTCGCCCTTTATAAGATTTTTATCCTCTATTTTATATATTTGGGATAACTCGAGGTAGAAAATTGGCCTAATCCTATTTTTCCCCACAACAACCCTGCGAGGTGGGCCGGCCTAGCCTGAGAGAAATCCTCCCCCTTCCCCCTCCCTCCCTCCCTCCCTCCCCTCCCCCCTCCCCCCTCCCCCCTCCCCCCCCAAAAAAGTGGCTCCCCAATGAAGACCATTCGGTGCAAAAATTGGGGATATAATTCAAACCAACCAAAACATCTGCAATATTATTTCATGACAATCATGGGATAAATAATTCGTGAGTTATTTTCACCGCAATAATTCGCGAATGTGGGTGAACTATATCATTGCGATCCAGATAATATGCACAGAGTGGCAGTCAAAAGTAATATTATTTCACTGTGGTAATTTTAGTGAATTGTTTCACTGCAATCCGAATAACATGCACAAAAGGTAACCAATTAATATTATTTCACAGGCATAATTCACTAATATAAATGTTCCTCAGCTTACAGCCACAAATGAGCCCAAAATTTCCTTCCCTAAGTCCCAAAAGTGCTTTTTTTCCCCCCAAGAGGCAACTGGACTTTCTTGGGAGAGAGGGGGTTGAAAACTAGGCTGTTAAGCTATTTGCCCCACTTTACGACCTTTCTTGCCACAGTTGCTAAGTGAATCACTACCTTCGGCAAGCCAGGGCTCTCCTGTTGACTTGGTTTGTCAGACGGTTGCAGAAGGTGGTGAAGTGAATTGCCCCATTTTATTAAATGTGAACCAGTTGCCAAGCATCTGAAAACAGTAATTAATATTATTGTGAAGTGAGTTTTGCCCCACCTTACGACCTGTCTTGCCACGGTCGTTAAGTGAATCGCTACCATTAAGTTAGTCGCGTGATTGTTAAGTGAATCCGGTTCTCCCCATTGCCTTGGCTTGTCAGAAGGTCGCAAAAGGGGGAACACGCCTACCGTCATAACTGTGAGTCAGTTGCCAAGTATCAGGTGAATTTTGATCAGGTAACCCTTGAGGATGCTGCAGTGATTGTAAGCGTGAAAATGGTCATGAGTCTCTTCGGTTTCGTTATAATTATGAATTGCCACTAAATGTATGGTTGGA
This sequence comes from Hydrophis major, assembly GCA_033807585.1. Lineage (NCBI taxonomy): Eukaryota > Metazoa > Chordata > Lepidosauria > Squamata > Elapidae > Hydrophis > Hydrophis major. The sequence goes on along the minus strand of CM066329.1, from coordinate 378,777,223 downwards.
TAGTCAAGGACGATCTGTATTCCCAGCGAAGCTGGACGGTTTCCTAACTAAGGTGCCCCTGTAGAAGATCTCACAAAGACACAAAAGTGACACTTGTGGCTTCCACCCAGGATCTTTCGGCCTCTCCATCACATGACAAGCACCTGGGGTCCATTTGGGTGGTATATAAATACATGCCAGTTGCCAAGAGTCTGAATTTTGATCACTGCAGGGAGGCTGCAGTGTGAAAAATTGTCATTTTTTTCCCTCCCCAGGGCAACTTCAAATGGTCACAGAACGAGGGGTTGTAAGTCCAAGATTGTCCTGTAAAGCTTTCTCTAATAGTACATTTAAAAGGGCATCAGCAACTCATCCTCTTCCAAAGGAAATGAGAGGTAGCAAGAGTGGGGGCTGTTTGACTAATTGATCACTGATTTTAATCAGCATCACCTGATTAAAATTGATGGCTTAAATGACGGAATATTTTCTTCTCGATTTGCATAGGGCTGATTGTTGAACATGAGATATTCATGAGGGATGCTTACAAATCCAAACCAGCACACAGTTCTCTGGGGCTAAATAAAACGTATTTATTTTTAGTGCAATTTTATTCTGTCCCATCTCCATCTGCAAAGTGATTTTGAGCAACTTGAAATTAAAATTCACTTGCTGCACATAAGCGGCAGGACATAGAACAAGAGATTTGGAAGGGACCTCTGAAGTCATCTAGTCCAGTCCCCTGCTTGAGCAGGAGACCCTATATCACTTCAGACAAAGTTCTCTTCTTGAAAGCTTCCAATGATGGGGCACCCACAACTTCTGAAAGCAAGTTGTGCATTAGTTGCTGATGGGTGACTGAAGCCTTCCCTTGTGCACGGTGAATGAGGGCAGGGATAAGGATGCTTTAATGCAGGGGTCTCCAACCTTGGCCCCTGGAAGCCTGGTGGACTTCAACTCCCAGAATTCCACAGCCAGCTTTGCTGGCTGTGGAACTCTGGGAGTTGAAGTCCGCCAGGCTTCCAGGAGCCAAGGTTGGAGACCCCTGCTTTAATGGGATGAAGGCACCTTAGATTGAGTTAAAACGATCCGGCTTGACTCTGCTAAACTGTTTTTTAGTCATTATTGTTTCATTGTACAGTTATTTCCTCCCCCCCCCCCTTTTTTTTTATTTATTGAACTTATAGGCCACCCATCTAACCTAGAGCCGACTCTAATCAGCTTACAATCAAAATACAAAATAAAGCATTTAAGCATAAAAATCATAAAATATTAACATTAGAATGAAGTTAAAATTGCAAGATGGGGAAGAAGGGAAGAAGGGGAGAAGGTGGGATCTTAGCATATTAACCCTCTCCAGAATGGGATGTGTCCACCTGGGACTCAGGCCAGATGGCAGAGTCAGATCTTCGGGCAGGATGCAAATCTCACTGGGGAAGGGAAGGGGGAGGATGTTTCAGTGGGCAGAAGCCCCAGCAGGAAAGACTCTTCTCCTGGACCCCACCAGCAGGAATGCCTTGAGCAACAGGGTCTGCAGTATATCCCTTCTAGCACAATGGATCCATGTCTGAAGGGGTTTTTTTTGGGTCACCCTTGAAGATGGAACAAGAGACCAGATAAACCTTTATCTTTTCATCAGAGTAAATTCCCCGACTTTGTGTCTAATCCTACAGCATAATTGGACCCTGAAATGCCTTTTCTGTCCTCCTTCCTTACAGTACTGCAAACCATGGAGAATTACCAGAAGTCCAAGGTAGTGGAGAAGCCTCCTCCCCTCCCTTTCACCAACTTGCCCTCAGACATCATTGAAATGAAAGTGAAGGATGGAAGCAAGATCCGGAATCTGATGGGCTACGCCATTGGCAAGATGGAGCAAGAGACGATGAGGCAGGTGCTCTTCAGCGGAGTTGGCAAAGCCATCAACAAGACCATCACCTGCGTGGAGATCATGAAGCGGAGGCTGAAGGGCCTCCACCAGATCACCAAAGTGTTCTTTCAGCAAACAGAGGAGATCTGGGAACCCATCGTGCCAGAGGCTGGCCTGGACCCCTTGACCGTGAAGAGAAATATCCCTGCCATTTGTGTTCTGCTGAGCAAAGACCCGCTAGATCCTCAGGAGCCAGGTTATCAGGCTCCCGGGCCTTTCAGTGCCTTCTGGTTGGAAACGCTGAATTCTGAATCCCAGAGTCAGCCAAAAAGGAAGAGAGGTGGTGGGAGAGCGGCCAGCCATGCAGGAAAACATCCTTCCTCAGCTTTTTGAGAAGAATCCAGAAAATGATAAGCCTCAAGTCGAGCTGAGTAAATTACTTACCTACAGAGCCAAAGAAAACCGGTCGCTTTTCACGTTGAGAGAGGAAAAATTGAGGATCTTGATGGAAGGAAAGAGGCTGATTTAAAGGAAGTAGAAGAAAAGAGGCTTGAAATTTCGGAACTGCCTGGGTCAGGTTGATCATCAGCACCTGGCAGTGTGGTTCTTTTTTTCCTTCCAGAAGGAAAGAAATGCTCTGGTGGGTTGTTTTGAGTTCTTGAAGCAATAATGATTTAAAAAAAGAGCCTTCCTGGTTGAGGGAGACGTGGAGAATCTGCCTGTTTACCAAGGGGGTAGCTATGACGTTTGCCTGTTTTCCTCAGGGGATGATTATTGAATGTTGCACAAATCTTAGGATCTACTTCTGTGAAAGGGCAGGTATCCTTTGCTTCCAAAATTTGATGGTGACAGGAGAAGGGTGCTCTGTTTTTTAATAATATTCTCTGGTTTTAACACTGGGCTCTCCAAACTTGGCAGCTGTAAGACTTGTAGACTTTAACTTCCCATGCACTGGCTGGGAATTCTGGGAGTTGAAGTCCACAAGTAGCCAAATTTGGAGACCCCCCCCCCCCCCCCCCCCGCTGTAACCGAAGCATCTGCCTTCTGGGGAAGAGATTGCCTTGTTTGATACGGCATGAAGATGAATGAGACGGTCTTGATTGCCCTACATGCAGAAGGTGCAGCTTATTATGTCTAAAGACGGTTGGAAAAATGCTGAGGTTATTTGATTGTTAAAAAAAACATAAATTGTACAACGGTACTATTTTAGTATATTTTATTTATAGGGGTTTATTTTCAACATTTGAAAAGGTTTCTTTGGTCTATGAAAGGGTTGTTGCTAGTTCAGACAATTGATAGTTATCTCCAGTCCTTCTGTTTCCCTCCATAAGTGGTGCCTGAGTGTTGCCTGAAGAAGTGAAAGATGGCATTTTCCCTTTTTAGCTGATGTAACTGTGGTTCTTCATTTATCTGTGAAAGCATTGATGCTCCAGAGATCCTACATGGGGCAGGAATTTTATCTGTGACTGTGTTGGCAATACTGATTTGCATTCAATCATACCATTAAAAAAAATTCTTAGTATTCTCCAGGCTCACATCTCGTTTATTAACATAACAAAAACCTAGGAGCCTAAAGCTTTAGCTTTCTAGCATTCTGTTGTCAGTATCCAACCACAATTTTCTGAGCTGAAGTGAGATTTGGTCTTTTGGGCACCACTCAAAAATAAGTTGGGTGTGTGATCCAAGTTTCTAGTTTAGCCAACAGCCCTGGAATATTCTGGTGGCCTTCCATTCACTTTCCAGACCGTTTGCTGCTTACCTGTTTCAAGTTCAGTCACAGCAGCTAACAGGTTGAGCTAAGAAAGCTGAGATTGTAATGTCATCTCTGCTCATGAAGTGACTTTTGTCTCCCTAGTTGTGAGATAAAATTTCACCACTGAAAAACATTTCAGATAAGAGATCGGTAGTTGATGCTGAAAGGAAAAAAAAAAAGTTTGCCTGTTTCCAGGACATAACGAGGGGCACAAAACAGTGGTGTTAAGCCAAATAAGCAAGTTTAGGATGGTAGTGGAATTGCAGGATTGGCCTAGTTAAGCATGTTGTAAAATTCTGTCTGTGTGCATAGTCTTGGATGCTCTTCTGGTTGATCCTGCCCAAACAGTAAATGCTGCAGAATCCAGAGTATAGACATTCTCTGCAAAACAAAATAATCTTGCTCTTCTTTTTCTAGATTTCCTTAATATAATTGATATGTGGCCTGTGATGTTGGATATTCAAATGTGCTGTACCAAAGATTTAGCAGTCATAGGTTGACTTAAGTGTAGCTAAAAACTACTGAGGGAACAGGAAGAATTGAGAAATAAGAATTGCAGGTATCCTTTGACTTACAACCACATTTGAGCCAAAAATTCCTGTTGCTAAGCAAAATAGTTGATAAGTTTTGCCTCATTTTACAACCTTTCTTACCACAGTTGCAAAAGAATTGTAGTAAACTTTGGCTGTGCAATAATGCTTCCCCCAGAGGGCACTCTTTACCCTAAGGAGCCCGGAACTTCGATAATGCTGCCCATGCTGCCCCATTGCCAAGGGACAACCCTGATTGATAGCTTTGATAAAGCCACCTTTTAACTACCAAACCCTGGGAAGAACAGAGAAGGAGCTATAGAGAGTAGTTGGCTGCAGAGTCCAAAGTCTCTGAAGGAAACGGCTTGGCATGAATCCAGTCAGGAGAGCCACATGCCCTTGTGCCAACCAGAACCCAGGGCAAAGAGGGTTGAGCAGGTTTGGCAGTAACAACCTTAGTGTGAAGGATGGACTGAAGCCACCCTGATCTTGGGACAAAAGGCAGTGCTGGAAATGTACCTGTAGAAAGAATCTCAGTGTCTTGAGTTCACACAAGACACCCATTCATTGAATTAACCAACAATGTGCCTACTGTGCAAACACAGCCCCTGGATTGAGTGCTGAGTAAGATTTGAGAGACCCACTGTTTTATTTGTGGAAATGGAGAATGATGAAGGGCAAATACGAATGCAATTGGAAGATTTTAGTGAGCATAGAAACGACCAAACTTAGTGCCAATTTAGAGCCCTATCAAGGGACTCTTATATAGCTTTTTTCCTACTGAAAATTTTTTAGGAAAATGTGGATTAAATCACCCAACCTCCACAACCTGGTGCCTCACTTTGACTCGGTTAATCCTGTTGATTTGGCCTTGGTGTGTGAGTGCTAGTGAGAAGACAGGGCTGTAACTTAAGAAGTAGCAGCTACCCTGTCAATCCCCTGATATTGTTATCAAGAGACCGAAGAGTCCTTTGTCTGGAATGCCTTGAGCAGGGGGTTGGACTAGATCAGAAGATATCCAAGGTCGCTTCCTATTCTGTTGTTGTTCTGTTAAATTTGCTGTGCTTCATCCATCCATCACCTCAACTATTTGTGTTCTTGTGTCCTGGTCCATAATTGCCCACAATCATTGTTCTTAATCCCCCAGTGCCTCCCTCCTCCATCTCACATTTCCTTTCCACTGAAATTATGACTGGCCTGGTGGATTCTCTGATTCTGAGTTTGTTCCAGTTTATTGCTTGCTTTCTGTCGCTTGCTGAACTCGATGCTTTCTTGAATGTGGTATGTTTGGATTTACAGCAGTCTAATTGCAGAACTGGGAGGAACAATTTATTTCTGCTTCCACAGTCACAATTTGCGACTTGGGCTTGGCTTGAATGCAGGAGAGAACAGAACGTGGTGATTTACTGCAGCCAAATGCATGGATAAAAAAGCATCCCTCACTTGGCTGAACACACGAGGAATTTTAGAAAACAATTAGCAAAGCATTTGATATAATTCCACACAACAAGCTCATTAAAAAATGGTACAAGCCAGGGCCTAGCCACTGGGTGTTTCAACGGATAAGAAGTTGGCTCAAGGATAAATCCCAGTGTGATCAATGGGGCACTTTCTGAACAGTCTCAAGCGACATGCCACAAGGCTCAGTTCTAGGTCCTGTTCTGTGCAGTGTGAGGGATACAACAAAAATATTGCTAGGTAAGATTTAGTTATTTATTTGCTGACGATACAAAGGTGTGTGGCATAGCTGATACTTCTGGGGTATTTATAACTTGGAAAATGATTTGGCATTGCTGAAGAAATGGCCAGAAATGTGGAAACTGCAGTTCAGTGTTTCTAAATGTAGGACCATATTTGGAACACAGTGTTAGAACAACCAAAGAAAAGGATTTAAGGGTGATCATAGCACACGACTGCAAAATGAGCAAATGGTATGGCCAGGCAGCTGTGGAGGCAACCAAAATTCTGGGATGTATCATTAAAAGAATCAGCAGGAGAAAAGGTCCTTATCCCTCTATATGGGGCTTTAATCACAACCCATTTAAAATGCCATGCCCAGTTCTGGAGAGCTCACTTAAAAAGAGATATTGATAAGACACATGCGAGTTCAGAGACTGGCAACAAAAATGGTGCAAGTCTGAGAGACAAAACATACCAGGAGATTGGAGGAAATAACAATAACAGAGTTGAAAGGGACCTTGTAGGTCATCTAGTCTAACCCCCCACCCAAGCAGACCCTACCCCATTTTTGATAGATGGCCATCCAGTCTCTTCTTGAAAACTTCCAGAGATGAAGCTCCCACAACTTCCAAAGGCAACTTCTGTTCCATGGGTTGATTGTTCTCACTATCAGAAAATTCCTCCTTATTTCCAGGTTGAATCTCTCCTTGTTCGGTTTCCATCCATTATTCCTTGTCCGGCCTTCGGGGGAATAGCTTGAGACCCCTTCCTCTCTGGGGCAGCCCCTCAAATATTGGAAGACTGCTATCATGTCTCCCCTGGTCCTTCTCTTCCCTAGACTAGCCCAGTTCCTGCAACCGTCCGTTGTATGTTTTAGCCTCCAGTCCCCTCATCATCCTGGTTGCTCTTCTCTGCACTTTTTCTAGAGTCTCAACATCTTTTTTATAACGTGGTGAACAAAACTGGATGCAGGACTCTAGGTGTGACCTTACTAAGGCTTTATGAATCCATACAGCCTGGAGGACAGAAGGGAAAATGTGGACATGACTGAAACCTCCAGCAACAGACCATTGGCAGGGGTGCATAAAAATAAATCTCATTCATTGGAAACCCAGACAGGGAATTTTCACACTTTGGGTCTGGATTCAGTCTTTTTAAAAAATAAGATTGGTATATCCAGGATTATTATTACAGAAGATGGCATTGAGACCCTCTGGAACTGAATGGTGGAATTTAATACAGATAGTCCTCAACTTACAACCACAATTGAGCCCAAAATTCCATTGCTAAGCAAGACAGTTGTTAAATAAGTTTTGCCCCATTTCATCACCTTCATGACAGCTTTTAACTGAACCACTGCAGCTGTTGAGTTGGTCACATGGTTGTTAAGTGAAACCGGATTCCCCATTGACTGTCAGAAGGTCACAAAAGGGGATCACATGATTCCAAGACACTGCAACCATCTTCAGTACGTGCCAGTCGCCAAGTGTCTGAATTTTGATCAGGTGGCCATGAGGACGATGCAATGATCATTAAGTGTGAAAAAGTCGTTCACTTTTTCAGTGCCATTATAACTGAACGGTCACTAAATGAACTGTTGTAAGTCCAGGACTTCCCGTGGAGGACCACATTGTGATGGCTGCTGGTTTGGTTTGCAAAAGAGCATTGAAGTTTGGTCAACCTTGCTCAGTTCTTTGGTTCCACCTGGAGGGTCTTTGCTTTCCCTCGTGCCTTGTGTTCCCTTGTGTTGCTGGGACACGTCCGGTGAAGCCACCAATGGAAAGAGGGGGCCCTGTGTTCCTTGTGGTCCACCAGCTCGGACCCCCAAGGACCAACCCGCTGTCTGACCAACTAGCCACACAAAACAGGGACTCACCTCCTGGTGAAATCTGTCTGAAAGCATCCACGTTTCCCCCAGGGAAAGATTTCCAGACTGCGCATCGATTAACGGTTATATTTGGAGAATTTAGAAGCTGCCCTTTTTATTCCAAAGTGCGTCTCCAGGCAGCCTTTACAAAAATCAATGTAATTCCAACACAGAAGAATAAAACCGAGCTGAATCAAAATGCCTCCCCAGCCAAACAGGTTTTCACTTAAAGTATAAAAGAAGTTTTCACACAACATTACACCGAGCGAATGGATGTGGCTCCTGAAGAAAGGCGAGGTGTGCGTCTGTGTGTGTGTGTGTAACTTTAATATTCTATTTAATTGGGGCCTCCAAAAGAGAAGGAATATCTCAGAGCCTGATGTTTTTCACCCTGTTTGCGTCAGGAGAAACCGGGATGATTTTTAATTCAGAATAGACACGTTAAGCCTAACAAAGCTTTTAACGCACCTCTCTGCAATTTAATCTCCTTTTTAAAAAAACCAGGGCACACATGTACTTGCATGCACACTGTACACAAAGACTGCGGAAAAGCACGCGCTTGCTGCCGGATTTCAACAATGAGCTTGGAAGGGGTCCTGACGAGAGGAATTTGTGTGTCTGTGCGTGTGTTTGTGTGTGACTCCCATTGTTCTCGGTCCTTTTTTTCTCTTCCCTCCTGGCTGCTTCTCTCACCAAAAAGGCTTTAAAAAGCAAAGCGACGGCAGCGGCGGAAGAAAAACAGTTGGGATCCCTGCAAAGCCAGACAACCTTCCATTCTTCGAAGGATGCTCAGATATTTGTTCCGCAGGTCTGATTTTGTTCTTCAGCTGTTATTTTTAGATCTGCCTTTCGGAATAAAAAACCTTTCCCAGGCAGCTGGCATCAAGATGCAACTTTAAAAAAAAATCAGCTGAATATCAGTGGAGGCAGCTCCCTGGACACCACCTCACAGGACCGGTAGTGGTGAAATATGCGTGGCGAAGGGCCTGGGAAGAGGAACCCAACCGGCAATCTCTCTTTCCCCCTTTGCTTTCCTTGCCTTTCCATACAATGGTTTAACCAAGTCAGTCAGTTCCAAGGAAGAGAAACTCTTTAGCTCAGGGTTGAGCTGTGGGGTCCTTGGTGCTCTCTGAGCTTGGCTCTTTTCTTACAGGTGTCTCAAGAACGAACTCGGTAACCTCATCAGTCCTAGAAGGTAGCGGAGTTTGTGGAACTGGGGAGGAGGAAGAGGAGGAGAACTATGGGGTCCTTGGTGCTCTCGTGAAACCTCTGCTATTTCCTTGCAGATGTTTCGTGACCCAACTAGGCAGCAGAAGGAAGGGAGTTGGGGAGGAGGAGGAGGAGGAGGAGACTGGGCTCCTCAGTGCTCTCTGAGCTTGGCTGTTTCATGACCCAACTAGACAGCATCATCCGTGCATTGGGAAGGGTACTCACGATGCAACCTATTTGGGGCATGAAATGCCTGCAAGAAAACAACCAAACCTGACACAGGAGCATTTGCTCCACATGTGACCCAGAAACTAGCCAGAACCGCAGGCCTGTAGAATTTGGGGAGGTTTAGCATTCCATTCCAAGCAATCCCCTTTTCCCACGCCTTGTGCACATCCAGGAGATCACACAACATTGGTTGTGTCAAGATAGGCAGCTATTCTAACCCTCCTCAGATCACGCTGGATGGAGGCCACCATGCTTCAGGTTGATCTGGGTGGGTGGGTGGGTGGAGTTTCAACTGGCCTTCCCCACCCTGCCTGGGGCATCTGTGGGGAGGTGACCTCCAGACCCCCTTGGTGTCTCCCAGGACTTCACAAGCAGCTGCGCATTTCCCAGTCTTGCAGCCGTGACACACACAGCCAGACAAACCGCAACAGAGGACGTGCCTCCTTCCTCATTTCACCACTGGGCTGCTTCCTCTCCAGCTGCACCTTTCTCGTTCTTTGACCCAAACGCACCTGGACACAAATGGTCCTCAAAAGGAACTTGCCAAAACGCAAATTGGGTCACGCTTTGAGCGACTGTGATGGACACATGTCCAAAATGCACAAAGTGAGCATCTCACGGTCCGCTTCTCTCCCCCCGTCCCCCACACTCCCCCGGGGGCCAAAATAGCAGCCGCAGTTCTCGGTATTTAAGGGAGGAACGCAGCGTTTCGAGCAACTTCCCCATCCGCCACATGGCACCGTGTGCAGGACACACGAATGGCTCCGAGGCGATCGGTGGCCACGAGGCTCCCGCCAATCAGAGCCTCAGATTCCCGAAAGGATCCCTCAGAGGCTGTTTCTGGCCCTGGAAATAGAAGCTGAGCATCCCCCATTTATTTCAGCCTGCCAGCCCAGTCAATTAAATTGCACCCAATTTATTCCATAATGGAGTAAATCTGTTTTTCCTCTGCCTGCCCCGTCGCACAGAAAGCGGCAAGACCGCCCTGCATGAGCAGACACAGTCCTGAGTAGACAATAAGTAATAAACGGCCTTTTGTGGAGGTTTTTTGGGTTCCCAGCAGCCATGTTCCTCCTGAGAGGTTCTTGGACCTTGGCGTTTTTTTTGAGAAATGGCAAAATGCAAAACATTTTTTCCTAAAATTGCAGGCTAATGAAAACGGGGATGTCTTCTCAGCCAAGCTGAACCTTCTGGAATCCACTTAATGGATTAATCCACAGCTGGGTGCAGTTTGATGGCAGCTACTCTCAGTTCTCTTTTTGGAGTATTTTATTTTTTTTGGGGGGGGGGGAAAGAAGGGGGTAGTGTTCCCCACAGATCTCACACGGATGTGTGTGTGTTTTTTTTTCTTCTTCAGGGTCCAGTTTGTGTGGAAAATCCCAAGCTTTGGGTACAGAGTCATCTGCCAGCTGAGACACGTTTTGCAAAGCCTCAGAAATAAAAAGTTTGGCAATATTTATCCGTTTCCTAACACACTTCCTGAAGCTCCTTTTAATCTCTGTAACAATTCACATTGGCCGTAATGTCAGGGGTCCGACAGATGCCCTCATGAATTCATGAGCCTCGAGCCTTGTTACAAAAGAACTCCAATTATTAATTAGGAGCAACATGTCGGCACTACTTTTCCCAAGGGCAGTCGGCTCTGCCCTACGTAATTTACTGCCCACTTATGACCTTGTTTCACCCTTCCTCCCAGGGTGTGTCATAAATCACATTCTCCAACCAAAGCACTTCCCCAGGCTGTAGAAAACGCCTCTCCGGCTTGCTCTGGTCACCTGGGATACAATCTGGAGAAAGATTTGTGTGGAATGTGCTTCTGGTCCTAGCAACGGAGCTTCTCCATCCGTTGTCCCCCGTGGCAACTCCAGAGCAGTCCAGGAAAGCTTTACGCGTCCATCCTCTTTCCTGCTGGCTGCCTTTCTCCTTTTTTCCGGCATCAAACTCTTTCCCCCCAAAATGAGTCTTGGTAACATGTGTCTGAAGTGCAGGCTGTCCTTGACTTACGACCACAACCGAGCCCCAGATTTCTGTTGCTAAGGGAGGCAGCTGGAAAGTGAGTTTCAACCCATTTTATGACCCTTCTTGCCACAGTTAAGTGAATCTGGCTTCCTCGCTGACTTTGCTTTGTCAGACGGTCACAAAAGGGGATCAACATGACCCTGGAACTGTCATAAATATGAGTCGGTTGTCAAGCGTCCAAATTTTGATCCAGCGACCACAGAGTTGCAAAGTGTGAAAAACGGTCCCAAGTGACTTTTTTCAGTGCCGATCACTAAACGAACTGTTGTAAATCAAGGATCATTTCAAAAACTTGAGTCCTTTTTGCTTCGAGGGAGAATTTGATAATCCATAGATTTGTTTTCTTGGCTGCTCAAAATCTTCTCAAGTTTCCCCTCCAACAAAATCAAACTTCAAAGACATCAATACTCTTTCTTATCAAAGTTCCAAAAAAAAACAACACAAACCCAACTGAATTTTCTTGCTGGTTTTTTCCCTTGAAAACATTTCTCATCTAAGAAGCTTCTTTGGTTTTTTAAAAAATGAAGAAAATCCAGTTATCCCAAAGGTGTTTTTTTCAGGAGGCAACTAGACTTTCTGTTGTTTTTTTTTCTTTGAAGACGTTTCGCTTCTCATCCAAGAAGCTTCTTCTGCTCTGACTGGATGGTGGGGAAGGGAAGGATTTTTATTCCTTGCAGACAGCTGGTCATTTGCATCCTTTGAGAGGGTCCTTGAGGCCACTTGGAGGTTTAATGCAAACAGGTGTGGAGCTTTCATGGAACCACAAAGAAGACTGTGTTGTAGATGGGAGAGAGATGATGTTGTATCTCTCCCCCTCTGTTGAAAGGGGGCTGTTCAATTTGGACCTAGATGACCTCTTTGACCCCTCTCCTCAAACCAGCGGTCCTCCCTATCCCAAATGTGGCCTTTGCTGTTTTCAAAGGGAGGACCTTCGTCTTTGAAATGGAGATGGACGGCTGAGAAAGAAAGTCCAGTTGTTTTGGGGAAAAGGCACCTTTGGGACAACCGTGACCTGGATGATGGAGAATCTCCCTGGACCTTCTTCCCATCCTGCTTCTTCAGAGTCCCAACTTAGGCTTCCATCAAAGTCACAGCAGGGAACATCATGGCTTTTGAGGCCCCTCGGTTGACCCATTAGACCAGTGGTTGCCAACCAGTGGGCCGGCCACCACTGGTGGTCCATGAGAAAAGTCCCATCAAAAGCAATTAATCCAGGCAGTGTGAGAACACAAGTCCGCGCGGCCCACATGGCCTGCGGGAACACAAGGCTTGCGTTGCTTGCATGGCGAACAACACGAGGTAGTGAGGGGAAGGGGGAGAAGGATGGAGGAGGGGAATTTGCCCCACGGACCTGGCCTGGCCACCGGGCTGCTTCTTTCCGCTTCTTTCTTCTTCTGCCTTTTGGCTGCACGCAAGGAAAGCAGCCAAAGTCTTTCTTTCTCTCCCCCAAATTCCGCCAGAAATGAGTCTTTGGGACCCTGCAAGGCCTCCTGCTCCAAGAGGCTCATTTCTGGCGGAGTTTGGGGGAGAGAAAGAAAGACTTCGGCTGCATCTGCTGCTTTCCTTGCATGAAGCCAAAAGTCTCTCTCTCCCTGAGAACGGAGCTGGAGACAATATCCTGCGATCCCAAATAAAGAACGATCGATCGGTAGGAAAAGAGGGTGGGGAATTTTCCTGCAGACATTTTGGGGGATTTTCCCAGGGGGTCTCTGGTCCGCGAGATTTAAAAGGATGAGTTTGGGGGTCCCTGAGCTCCAAAAGGTTGGCCACCCCTGCATTAGACCATCCCTGTTGGGCGAGCTGGACGGGCTGCCAATCTGCTTCCGGCTTTTATTACCCGAGGAAGCATCTTGCCCAATGGGAGCGGCCTGACATCTTCACGGAAGGAGCGTGTTCTGGGTCTGGTGGGATCTCGGAGAAGAGACTTTTCTGCCACAGCCCTGCATGTGGCCTTCAAGAAAGGCCTTAGAACATGGCTCGATTGCTTCCCTGCAAGAGCCAGGAAGTGCCTTGGCTTCGCCACTGAGAATTTGGGCCCATCAGTCTATCAGGAATGGGATAGGGGAGGACAGGAGAGAATTATGGAATAGAATTAGAATGGAAATAGAAGAGGGAGAGAATAGGATAGGATTCAAAAGAACACTGCAGAAAATAGAAAATAGAATAGAATAGGAAAAAATAGGAAAAAAATAATAGAAAATAGAATAGAAAAAGTAGAAATAGGATGGAAGGAAGGAGAGATGCTAGGAAGAGAAGGGAGGCATGGAGGGAGAGGAAAGGAAGGAAGAGTGGGATGGATGGATGGAAGGAAGGAAGGAAAGGAAGAGTCCTTAGTGTTCTCTGACTCTTCTTGCAGACGTTTCCTAACCCAACTAGGTAATATCAGTGCTGGAAGGTGGGAGAGGAGGAGGAGGAGGAAAAAGATGGGGAGGAGGGGGTAGTGTCACCCCACTTTTATCAGGCGCAACCCAGCACCCCCCAGCAGAGACCCTTCTGTCCTCCTCCTCCTCCTCTTGTGCCTGACCGCAGCCCTGGCCCTCAACTGGGCCCAGTGCCCCTGGCTGCAGGTCACCCACCCACCTTCTGCGGGACCCCACTGGCACTGCCCCCCCCAAAGACCCCCAGACTCCTCCCCCCTCCATGCTCTGCTGCACCCCCACCCTTGCCGGGGCTTAGCCTGGGGCTGGGTGAGACTGCAGCCTGTGGGAAGTCCAGGGTTCAAGGTCCAAGGCAAACCCAGAAAAGGGTAACTGGGTGAGCCTCTTCCAGAGCGCAGGGCACCGGATTCCTCCGCCAGGCTCCTCCAGGGGGTCAAAAAAGGCAAGATGGCCACCCTTTCCCCTGTGCTTTGTAGCAGATCCCCCGAGAGCTGAGCAGGCTCCGAGGGGGCTTCGCTCGAGGTGGACCCCCAGGGCTGAGTGGCCTGTTTGCATGCCTCGGGAGGGGTGACCCATAATCCCTGACTGGCCAACGAGCCAAGAGACCCCATCTCTCCTCCTCTCCCCACTTCTACCACTGATGAGGTTCCCTAGTTGGGTCATGAAACGTCTGCAAGAAGAGAACCAAGCTCAGAGAGCAGCAAGGAGGCCCCAGTCCTCCTCCTCCTCCCTCCCTCCCATCCTCCTCCTCCTCTTTCTCCTCCCTCCCATACTCCCCCTCCTCTTCCCTCCCATACTCCCCCTCCTCTTTCTCCTCCCTCCCATCCTCCCCCTCCTCCCTCCCATCCTCCCCCTCCTCTTTCTCTTCCCTCCCATACTCCCCCTCCTCTTCCCTCCCATACTCCCCCTCCTCTTCCTCCTCCCTCCCATCCTCCCCCTCCTCTTTCTCCTCTTCCTCCCTTCCTCCTCCTCCCTTCCTCTTCCTCCCTCCCATCCTCCTTCTCCTTTCTCTCTCCTACTCCACTCCCTCCTCCTCCGGGGCCCCTCCAGCACTCTGCACATGCTCCAGAGCACCCTGCCCTGCCAAGCCGGCTCCCGGGGGGAACCCGAGCAGGGATCTCCCCACTCCCACCTCTCCGCCCTGACATCCTCTGCGCGGGGCGGCTTCCCGGGCGCGTTCACACGAGCAGCGGCGGCTCACGTGCAGAGGGGGGGGCGGGCGCCGGCGCGGCCACCCAATCAGCGATCCCCGGGCCCTCCCGCAGCCAATGGCAGGCAGGGGCGGGGACCAGCGGCTAACCCCCCCCCCACAAACACACATACTCCCGGCCCGGCCCAGCCCAGCCAGGCAGGGCGAAGCGGAGGCGGCGTCGGCGGCTTTCCGGACCGGCGGCTCCCGTAAGTAGCTGGGGTGTGGCGAGGGTGCCTCTGAGCCAGTGCAGAAGGCGGGAGGAGGAGGATCGGGCCCTTTTCCTGCCCAGCACCGAAGCGGCGCTCTTTCCCCGGGGGAGCCTCGCAGGTCGACTGCGCCTGCCGCTGGAGGCTCGCTCGGCCCTGCCCTGGGGAGGCTCGGCGGGGAGGCTGGCCTCGCAGGAGGGTCCCGGGGGTGCCGCCCCTCCGATCCCTTGGCCGGGCACGGCTGCCGGACCTCAGGGTGGCCCCACCCGGGCGAGGTCCTGCTCTGCCTGGAAAGCGAGTCGGGGAGCTCGAAGTTGGGCCAAGTTTCTCAGCTGGAAAAAAAAAAAAAAGAGGGAGGGGGTCTTCCTTGCCCCCAGATCCCCTCACAAACCCGGGTTGTTTCCTCGGAGACCCTCCTTCCGGGATGCTTCCAGCTGGGATTTCCTCGTGGTCTCCCATCCCTCGCTGGCCGGCCCAGAATGCGCCTCTGCGAGGCTGGGAGAAGGAAGAGCTGTCTGTTTGTCGTGGGGGTGGAGGGGGGCAGAGCCCTTCTGACCCCACAGCCAAAAGGGCCCTCCCTGCCCCAGAAACTTTTGGGAACCTCTGCCCCCCCCCAAAAAAAATTGCACCCCAGAAGGAGTCCTTCCCCCGCAGACTTCACACCTGCAGAAAACTTGCAGGTATTGCAAAAGGGGCCTTTTGAGGGTTTCAGCTTTTTTAAGAATGCCTCTTCCAAGTTGCTAGTCCACAAGCAGCCCTTCTAGACCTTTCCCCCCCTTTTGGGGGGGTTTCTTTAAAGTCGCAGATTGCAACCCTGGATGAAGTGAGCAGCCCAAGAGATCTGTAACCCCCCCCACCCCTTATTTTCTCCCCTGCTAGCCCCCAAATGGACCCCACAGGGGCTGCCATGGAGATGGAGCTGAAAGATCCTCGGCGGACGCCACAAAGGTCACTCTTGGCTTTGCCTTTGTGTGTGTGTGTGTGTGTGTGTCTTTGTGCGATCTGCAATAGTAGAAAGTCTTCCAATTTTACTGGAAATCCGATAGTCCTTCACTTCCCACCATTAATTTAGTGACAATTCACAGTTATCACCTTTTCATGACCCGCTTTATTCCTTTGCGGCGTGGAGTCTGGGCAACTGAAGGAAGCTAGCAATGTTTCATGGCCGGATGCTCTTCCTGTCGCCGATGTGGAGTTTTGTTCAGCAGATATATTCTCAATGTGCCCAGAAAGAATTCACCCACCGGGAGCCGGTGAATTCTAGTCGTGTCTTACTTAGGCAGAAAGTTACCTGGTTGCCTTTGGGTCATTCACCAGGAGACTGTCAGTTCTAGTCCCACTTTAGGTATGAGAGCTGGTTGGGTGACTTTGGGCTAATCACCAGGAGACGGTGAGCTCTAGTCCTGCTGTAGGTAGGAAAATTGGCTGCGTAACTCTGGACCATTCACCAGGAGACGGTGAGTTCTAGTCCTGCCTTGGGCACGAAAGCCAACTGAGTGACTTTGGCCTATACACCAGGAGGCCATGAATTCTAGTCCACCTTAGCCATGAATGCTGGCTGGGTGACTTTGGCTGGGGAATTCCGGGAGTCGAAATCCACACGACTTCAAGCGGCCAAGATGGAGAACCTCCCCCGGTCCTTAAAGGGGCGGATGGGTTAGAAGGGACGGCCTGGTGCTGTGCATCCCTCTTGGTTACTGGCACAAAGGCTGCATTGTGAAGGGGGCTTTTGAATGGCCCCATTGAGGTTTCCAGGGAGATGATCTGGGTTGACAAGAATTTGGAGGGCCTGGCAGGGTGAGGTGGGCCCCTGAGGGTGGGGGTCTCACGTAGCAGAGACCCTTGGCAGCTCACACACACACACACACACACACACACACACACCCTAAAAGACACAGACCGCCCAGATTCGTGGCATCTCTGCCATAAGAGTCCTGGGTTCATTTCTTACACAATCCAACACTGGACTAACAGAGAGATGGAATCAAGAGCAGGTGAAGTGTTAAATACCATTTTTATAAAGAGCAATTATGTAGTGCCCCATCGTGCTTTACCGTGCTCTCTGAGCGGTTTGGCAATGCCAGCTTGAGAAGAAGCAACAAAGAGGATTAGGGGATGAAAGAATGGTTGCAGGAATTGGGTAGGTCTCGTAGTAGAATGAAAAGAAGGAGTAGAGGAGACATGATAGCAGTCTCCCAGTATTTGAGGGGCTGCCCCAGAAGACAAAACAAGAAGCAACGGATGGAGAAGCAACCTGGAATTTAGGAGAAATTTCCTAATATTAAGATCAATTAACCAGTGGAACAGCTGGCCACCAGAAGTTGTAGGTGCTTCATCACTGGAGGTTTTTAAGAAGAGTTTGGACAGCCACCTGTTTGAAATGATTCGAGGGTCTCCTGCTTGAATAGGGGGTTGGACTAGAAGACCTCCAAGGTCCCTTCCAATTGTTGTTGACTCTTATTATACTTTGCACGGTCAACCCCTGTACCCCAGCATCTCTTCCTGTACCGGGGAGTGTCTGAGATTCAGTGTACAGCTAGAGGGTGCAAAATGAGTTTGGTTTCAGGGCCACGTTGTGCTATTGTGCGAAGGGCATGTGCAAAGTGCAAAGTCAGATCTGGAAAGCCGGAATGAAGTAGGTAGAGGTTGATTTAACCCAGCTGAGAACGCTGTTGGATCCAAAACTGGTGGGATTTGAATCACTTCTGTATCTAATGCAGTGTTTCTCAAGGTTGGCTGCTTTAAGAATTCCCCAGCCAGCTCCACTTATGGGAGTTGGAATGATCGAATTCTGGGAGTTGAGATCCACACCCCTTAAAGCGGTCAAAGGAAACACTGAGCTAACCAGGTTAGATGGGCGATCCTTTCCGAATTCAGCCTTTCTTTTCTTGCACAGGTGAGCCCAGTGACCTCTTGGGGCTGAACGAGGGCAGAAGAACTACTCCGTAGCCCATCCTCCTGACCCAAACCTGCTTGTCTTCCGAGCCACCTCAACGTCCCGGGAGATCACGTGCCGTCCTTTTTAAAGGGTTTTTTTTTTTTAAAAAAAAAAAGAGGATCGGCCGGAACGTTTGTTCTGGAATGGCATAAGGCCGCCTGCTCAAGCACAGGGGATTGGACTAGCTGACCTCCAAGGTCCCTTTTTCCCAACTCTCCTTCCCGTCATTTCTGGATGGCTTGATAGGTTTGGCCGCCAAGGAGGCCTCCTCCCTTGTGGACACGCCGGTGGACGCTGAACCTGCCGGGAAAGGACCCACCTGGAGCTCCATGACCCAGCATGGGCCTCTCCACGGGGGCTGTGATTGCCATCACCTTCAACTGTGTCATTGCCTTCCTCATCCTGGCCCTGCTGCTCATCCTTTGCAAGGCCTGCCGGACTCCATCCTGCCCTGACCAGAGTTCGCCTTCCGAGTCCGACGAGAGGGGCAACGAAGAGAGGTACCTTCTGCAGCCTTGACCCGATGGTGCTGGTTCTGACCGAGGCTTCCTTAAGAAAAAAGCAAGGAACACCCCCCCCTCCCCCTCCCAGCTCAGGGATTCCCAAGGACCCCAGAGTTCATCCTTGAGCTACAAATATTCCCTTCGAGGGCGATTTCAGCTTTGACCTGATAATGCAACTTTGACTTGCTTTGCACCTAAAACCTAGGTGGAACTTCATTGTGGGCCCTATCTTGATTTTGGGGGACCGTGTCCTACATACCGCCTGTCTTTCGTTCCGATCTAGGCTTCCTTAGAAAGCGGAAAACACAATCTTAGTTCCCAGCAAAACCTCTTTTATTTCCCACAGCTGTGAATGGGGTTCATTCCCAGCCTGCAAGGCTTCATATTCAGGGGAGTCTTGATCGCACTTGGAATGCGGCCAGAGAACAAATGGCCAAAGGCAGGGCAAGGCCAAACTGGACACCGAGTCAAACAGAAGCTTTTCAGAGCTTGAATCTACAAGATGAACTAATTGCTTCCTGCAAAAGCTCACATCCCGTTTGCTCCTCTTGTATGTCCCCATATGGGAGGGGCCAATCATCTCCAAGGTGTGGCCTTACTCCTGAGTCAGACCTGCTTTCTCAATGGTTCTTGTCTTCTGCTAGCTCTGTGCATGCGCAGGTTGGGAACTGGCTCCAGCTGCTCCTCCTCCTCAATGCTGTCTGAGCCTGAAGGCAGCTGATGACTGCCAGCCTGCCCTGGCCCCATCTCTGCCTCTGATGCAGAGCCTTCCTCAGCCTCCAAGACTGGCCCTGGTTCCTCCCCAACCTCCTCACTACCGCCTGACTCTGCTGCCAGCTCCGTCAGCTGCCGGTGGGTCCCAACAGGTGCCACCTCGTCTGGTGGACCAGCAGGGTCTCGGTGCCATGGGCGACGGAGATGAGACTCGGGAACAGAGGAGAGGACCAACCAGGTAGAAAAGGCACCCAGAGCTAATCTGCTGGCCTTCAAGGATTCCCAGCCATGGTGACCCCCGGTGGGTCTTCTCGGGACGGAGGCCAGCCCTGCTGTGGAGGAGCAGCTCAGAGTCCTTCCTCTGATGCCAGCCTTGGGTGGTTCTGGAGGCCCCCAAGAGGTTCTCCCGCTCTCCTTCCAGCTGGCAGAGAGAGAGAGAGGGAGGGAGAGGCCTGAAGGCAGCCAGTGCTGGGAGCAGAGGGGAGCTGGTCCAAGGATGGGAGAACGGACAGCTCGGGCGCAGGAGATGCCTCGGGGACGGGGGGGGGGAAAGAGGAAGAGGAGGAGGGAAGACACCTCACTGAGTTGCCCCCTGGAGGGGAGGATAGGGCTAATTCCTGACCCCCACCTCTTCCTTCGATGTTGCTTTTCCTCACGGGGGGGGGGGGAGCCGAGTTGGGATTCAGGGCTAACTACCTCAAAGCGGATGGACGATTGGGAGAGTTTGGGAAAAGATGGGGAAGGGGTGCAGAGGGGGATGGAAGCCAGAGGGGCCGGACAGTCCCTTCGCTCCCCTGGCCCCCTCCTCCCATCGGGCAGCCCGAGGGCTCCAAGAAACAGACCCGTTCAGCAGGCCAAAGGGAAGGGGAAGGAATTGGGGGTCCTTGGTTCTGGCGGAACGGGATGGTTTTCTTGTAGACGTTTCATGGGCCAGCTAGGTAGCAGCCCCCAGGCTAGAAGAGTGTGGAGTTTGTGGAGAGGAAGAGGAGGAGGACTCTGGGGCCCTTGGTGCTCTCTGAGCTTGAGGATTTCCTTGCAGACATTTCACAACCCAACTAGGTAACATCAGTGGTAGAAGAGTGTGGAGGAGGAGGAGGAGGAGGAGGAGGACTCGGGGGGTCCTTGGAGCTCTCTAAGCTTGGTGGTTTTCTTGCAGACCCAACTAAGTAACATCATCAGTGCAGGAGAGTGTGGAGGAGGAGGAGGAGGACTGTGGGGTCCATAGTGCTCTTTGAGGTTGGTGGTTTTCTTGCAGACCTTTCATGACCAAACTAGGGAACATCATCAGAGCTGGAAGGAAGGGGCTTTTGCTCTCTCTCTGTATAGAAGCAGCTGGCTCTGTCAGTGTTCAGTGGGGGCCCTGTGGAAGGCCTGGGACGTGGGTTCGGATCCTGGCCATGCCTCCGGGGGAGGACGGAGGGGTCTCCCTCAGCCAGAGTTCTTGGGGTCTTCCTTGGAGGCAGCCCTTTGCCCCTCCTTGTCCAAGACCAACTTTCCTGGCTTATCAAGGACCCCCATGGCTCCTCTCTCAAAAATATTCCAAGCTGCAAAATAAAATCTGGATTTTTTTTTTCAAAACTTCTGTGTTTTTTTTTTTTTTGAAAGGGACCTTCAGCTCCTTGGCATATGAAGGGCGTACAGGTAGTCCTTGACTCACAACAGTACATTTAATGACCATCCCAAGCTACGCCGGCACTGAAAACAGGGACTAGTGACTAACAGTGACTAATAGTAACTAATTTTTCACACGATCGCTGCAGCATTCCCCGTGGTCACGTGATCAAATATTCAGCCACTTGACAACTGACTCGTATTTATGACAGGCACAGCTTCCCTGGGGGGGGGGGATGTCACCTGATCCCCTTTTGTGACCACTGCCAAGCCAAGCCCATGGGGAAGCCAGCTTCACTTAACGACCGTGTCACTACCTTAATGATGGCAGTGATTCGCTTAACAAATGTGGGCGGCAAGGTTGCAAAACGGGGCAAAACTCCCTTATGAACTGTCTCGCTTAGCAACATAAATCTGGGGCTCGCTTTTGGTCGTAAGTCAAGAGCCAGCAGGCACGCTGGGTGCCTGTGTGTATAAAGGCTGTTGCAACCTCCCATCCAGCTCCCATTTTCTTCCTTTCCTCCCTCCCATTTCCTCCCTTCCCTCCCATTTCCTTCCTTTCCTCCCATTTCCTTCCTTCCTTTTCCTTCTTTCCTCCCATTTCCTTCTTTTCCTCCCTCCCATTTCCTTCCTTCCTTTCCTTCTTTCCTCCCTTCCATTTCCTTCCTTTCCTTCTTTCCTCCCATTTCCTTCCTTTCCTCCCTCCCATTTCCTTCCTTTCCTCCCTCCCATTTCCTTCCTTTCCTTCCTTCCTTTTCCTCCCTTCCTTTCCTTCTTTCCCCCCATTTCCTTCCTTCCTTTCCTTCCTTCCTTTCCTTCTTTCCTCCCATTTCCTTCCTTTCCTCCCTCCCATTTCCTTCCTTCTTTCCTTCCTTTCCTCCCTTCCATTTCCTTCCTTCCTTTCCTTCTTTCCTCCCATTTCCTTCCTTCTTTTCCTCCCTTCCTTTCCTTCTTTCCTCCCATTTCCTTCCTTTCCTCCCTCCCATTTCCTTCCTTCTTTCCTTCCTTTCCTCCCTCCCATTTCCTTCCTTCTTTTTCCTTCTTTCCTCCCATTTCCTTCCTTTCCTTCCTTCCTTTTCCTCCCTTCCTTTCCTTCTTTCCTCCCATTTCCTTCCTTTCCTCCCTCCCATTTCCTTCCTTCTTTCCTTCCTTTCCTCCCTCCCATTTCCTTCCTTCCTTTTCCTTCTTTCCTCCCATTTCCTTCCTTTCCTTCCTTCCTTTTCCTCCCTTCCTTTCCTTCTTTCCTCCCATTTCCTTCCTTTCCTTTCCTCCCTTCCATTTCCTTCCTTCCTTCCTTTCCTTCTTTCCTCCCATTTCCTTCCTTCTTTTCCTCCCTTCCTTTCCTTCTTTCCTCCCATTTCCTTCCTTTCCTCCCTCCCATTTCCTTCCTTCTTTCCTTCCTTTCCTCCCTTCCATTTCCTTCCTTTCCTCCCTCCCATTTCCTTCCTTCCTTTCCTTCTTTCCCCCCATTTCCTTCCTTTCCTTCTTTCCTCCCATTTCCTTCTTTTCCTCCCTCCCATTTCCTTCCTTCCTTTCCTTCTTTTCTCCCTCCCATTTCCTTCCTTTCCTTCCTTCCTTTTCCTTCCTTCCTTTCCTTCTTTCCTCCCATTTCCTTCTTTTCCTCCCTTCCATTTCCTCCCTTCCTTTCCTTCTTTCCTCCCATTTCCTTGCTTCTTTCCTTCCTTTCCTCCCTTCCATTTCCTTCCTTCCTTTCCTTCTTTCCTCCTATTTCCTTCCTTCTTTTTCTCCCTTCCTTTCCTTCTTTCCTCCCATTTCCTTCCTTTCCTCCCTCCCATTTCCTTCCTTCCTTTTCCTTCTTTCCCCCCATTTCCTTCCTTCCTTTCCTTCTTTCCTTTCCTTCTTTCCTCCCATTTCCTTCCTTTCCTCCCTCCCATTTCCTTCCTTCTTTCCTTCCTTTCCTCCCTTCCATTTCCTTCCTTCCTTTCCTTCTTTCCTCCCATTTCCTTCCTTCTTTTCCTCCCTTCCTTTCCTTCTTTCCTCCCATTTCCTTCCTTTCCTCCCTCCCATTTCCTTCCTTCTTTCCTTCCTTTCTTCCCTTCCATTTCCTTCCTTCCTTTCCTTCCTTCCTCCCATTTCCTTCCTTTCCCCCCTCCCATTTCCTTCCTTCCTTTTCCTTCTTTCCCCCCATTTCCTTCCTTCCTTTCCTTCTTTCCTTTCCTTCTTTCCTCCCATTTCCTTCCTTTCCTCCCTCCCATTTCCTTCCTTCTTTCCTTCCTTTCTTCCCTTCCATTTCCTTCCTTCCTTTCCTTCCTTCCTCCCATTTCCTTCCTTTCCCCCCTCCCATTTCCTTCCTTCCTTTTCCTTCTTTCCCCCCATTTCCTTCCTTCCTTTCCTTCTTTCCTTTCCTTCCTTTCCTCCCATTTCCTTCCTTTCCTCCCTCCCATTTCCTTCCTTCCTTTTCCTTCTTTCCCCCCATTTCCTTCCTTCCTTTCCTTCTTTCCTCCCATTTCCTTCCTTTCCTCCCTCCCATTTCCTCCCTTCCTTTCCTTCTTTCCTCCCATTTCCTTCCTTTCCTTTCCTTTCCTCCCTTCCATTTCCTTCCTTCCTTCCTTTCCTTCTTTCCTCCCATTTCCTTCCTTCTTTTCCTCCCTTCCTTTCCTTCTTTCCTCCCATTTCCTTCCTTTCCTCCCTCCCATTTCCTTCCTTCTTTCCTTCCTTTCCTCCCTTCCATTTCCTTCCTTTCCTCCCTCCCATTTCCTTCCTTCCTTTCCTTCTTTCCCCCCATTTCCTTCCTTTCCTTCTTTCCTCCCATTTCCTTCTTTTCCTCCCTCCCATTTCCTTCCTTCCTTTCCTTCTTTTCTCCCTCCCATTTCCTTCCTTTCCTTCCTTCCTTTTCCTTCCTTCCTTTCCTTCTTTCCTCCCATTTCCTTCTTTTCCTCCCTTCCATTTCCTCCCTTCCTTTCCTTCTTTCCTCCCATTTCCTTCCTTCTTTCCTTCCTTTCCTCCCTTCCATTTCCTTCCTTCCTTTCCTTCTTTCCTCCTATTTCCTTCCTTCTTTTTCTCCCTTCCTTTCCTTCTTTCCTCCCATTTCCTTCCTTTCCTCCCTCCCATTTCCTTCCTTCCTTTTCCTTCTTTCCCCCCATTTCCTTCCTTCCTTTCCTTCTTTCCTTTCCTTCTTTCCTCCCATTTCCTTCCTTTCCTCCCTCCCATTTCCTTCCTTCTTTCCTTCCTTTCCTCCCTTCCATTTCCTTCCTTCCTTTCCTTCTTTCCTCCCATTTCCTTCCTTCTTTTCCTCCCTTCCTTTCCTTCTTTCCTCCCATTTCCTTCCTTTCCTCCCTCCCATTTCCTTCCTTCTTTCCTTCCTTTCTTCCCTTCCATTTCCTTCCTTCCTTTCCTTCCTTCCTCCCATTTCCTTCCTTTCCCCCCTCCCATTTCCTTCCTTCCTTTTCCTTCTTTCCCCCCATTTCCTTCCTTCCTTTCCTTCTTTCCTTTCCTTTCCTTCTTTCCTCCCATTTCCTTCCTTTCCTCCCTCCCATTTCCTTCCTTCTTTCCTTCCTTTCTTCCCTTCCATTTCCTTCCTTCCTTTCCTTCCTTCCTCCCATTTCCTTCCTTTCCCCCCTCCCATTTCCTTCCTTCCTTTTCCTTCTTTCCCCCCATTTCCTTCCTTCCTTTCCTTCTTTCCTTTCCTTCTTTCCTCCCATTTCCTTCCTTTCCTCCCTCCCATTTCCTTCCTTCCTTTTCCTTCTTTCCCCCCATTTCCTTCCTTCCTTTCCTTCTTTCCTCCCATTTCCTTCCTTTCCTCCCTCCCATTTCCTTCCTTCCTTTCCTTCTTTCCTCCCATTTCCTTCCTTTCCTCCCTCCCATTTCCTTCCTTCCTTTCCTTCTTTCCTCCCTCCCAACCAGTTTTCAAAATTCAAAAGCCGAAGCTTCTTTGGTTCTGACTTGGACGAGAAGCAAAACGCTTTCAAGGAACAAACAAGCAACCAGTCCAGTTGCTTTTTTGGGGAAAAGCCCCTTAGGGGACAACCGTGTCCTGGATGATGGAGAATTTACTCAAATTGACCTTTGATTCAAAGGAGATTTTTTTTTAGTCTAGAAGAGAGAAAGAGAAGGTGATCACTCGAAGCCTGTAGAGTGTGAGAAAGAAATCCGAGTTTTCAGATCTCCATTTTGCCAAGATCCCCGAACCGTGGGCGGGAAGGCTTGGCCAAGCACGGGCATTGGTTGCCCGTACAAACTGGCTCTTTGTGCAAAATTGGGCCTTGGGAAAGGAGGACATTCGTGCAGCTGGACGGTGTCAAATCTCCACTTTTATTTTTTCTGCATGCAAAACCTTTGAACAACAACAACAACAAAAGCCTCTTTGTGTTGGAAATGTGTTTCCCGAGGCCGCTTTGGCACAGCTGGCCACCCATGACTGCTGTCCCGGACAAAGCATTCTCGCGCCTGGACTCCGGTGCTTCCCTGCCGGGGGAAGGGGCAGGTTGGATGTGGCTCACTTGCTGGTTTTGGGTGCCGGTTCTCTCACCAAGTTCAGGAGTTTGTCCAGTTTTGCGATCTCCACTTCAGGCCCTTTCTGGACCTCTTGGCCCTTTTTCTCCTGCAACGAGAGAAACGCAAAGTTGTCACCATCTCATTTCCCCATTTGCAAAGAACAACGTGGGACGATTGCGCAAAGCGGGCGTCATAGAGCGTTGTGTGCGTGCGCGATGACCCAAAGGGGCGTGGCACAAAGGCAACACAGTCAGATAAGAAATAAGAGTCCCTTTATTAGCTCCAATTTTGCCCCCAAGGTTCTGGTTACATTCTGGCTGGAGAAATACTCTCCGAGGAACAGCCTTTGATTGCAGAGAATTAAATCCAAAACAAGGGACACACAAACTGTAACTTAAAGTCCAAACAAACCAAACTGAAGTAATTAGCTTGACAGGGCAGGAGAAGGAATTGCAGGGTTGAAAGCACAGCAAAACACACACAGTTGGGAAGACACCAGGAACACAGATAAGCCACGACAACACAGGATAAAGTCACAGGATAAATCCTGCCTTTCTTATCAACAGTCTTCCCAGGTGTGGCTATTGAAGGGAATCAGGGCCCTTTCCTCCCTCTTAAGCCATGCAGCCCACGTTGCTCTCTGTTCCTCCCTGCATGCCCTAGGATGAAAAGGGGGTAGGCCTGGGTCTTCCTCCGAACCGCCCTCTCCCTTGTTCTACCTCTTCCCTGCTCTGCCCAGTCGGACTTTGCCCTTCCCCAGTTTCCTCCACAGCCAACGGAGCCATGTTCCCACTGTCAGCTGTCTGGCTTCCTCCTCGGATTCAGACTCCAACAGGGGCATGACAGCGTGTGTGTGTCTGTCTGTGTGTATGTTGTTTGATGATGGTGGTGGGTTTTAAAAGGAGATACCCCAACGAGGAGGACAGGACTGAGTTGGTTCAACCTGGTTCACTTGGCTAGGGAATTCACTCTATGGATCAGTTTGTGCAGGACTGCCAAGTGATGAATCGGGCTGGGATGTCTGCAACCTTAAACATCAAAGAGCCATTTGGACCCATTTCTCACAGAAAAGAAAACACCGGGAGCCTCAAAACCTGGGTGGGTGTGGCCAACTCAATGTCACTCCCACCTAGTCACATGACCCACTCACCTTCCACAATGCCTACGCAGGTTTTGTGGGTCTCAGTGTTTTCTGAGGGAAATGGGCCTCTCTCTTTCTCTCCCTCCCTCTCTCTCTCCCCCTCCCTTTCCCTCCTTCCCTACCTCCCCTTTTCTCTCTTCCTTCCTCTCTCTTTCTCCCTCTTTCTCTCTCTCTCTCCCTCCCTCTTTCTCCTCTCTCTCTTTCTCTCTCCTTCCCTCCCTCCGTCTCTGTCCCTCCTTCCCTACCTCCCTTTTTCTTTCTCCCTCCCTCTCTCTTTCTCCCTCTCTCCCTCCCTCCCTCTCATTTCTGTTTTTTGTATTTTACCTTCTCAGACCAGGCGA
Source organism: Hydrophis major (assembly GCA_033807585.1). NCBI lineage: Eukaryota > Metazoa > Chordata > Lepidosauria > Squamata > Elapidae > Hydrophis > Hydrophis major. Next base: position 378,750,615 of record CM066329.1, on the reverse strand, counting down.
GAAGTGACGGGGAGGGGAGGGTGAGAGGAGGGACCAGCCAGTGGTAGGATCACCCAACAGGGAGCCACAGCAGAGGGCCCAAAGAGCCTCATGCAGCTCTAGAGCCACAAGTTGCTGACACCTGGGCTAGGATGACCCAATCGGTGAAACCGCAATAAAAAAAGGACACAAGAAATGACAGCCAGAATGATTCTCCAACTTCTGGGAATAACAATAGCCACACATCTAACAACAACCACAGCCACGCACTGCCATGAATTACCCAGGACCAAAGACAAGAGACAGAAGGATGAAAAGACGCGATGTAATTTACAAAATCCACTGTAACCATTGAAACCGATTTCACGCCGACTGAAAACCGGGATCCACAAATAACGGTTGGCAGTCAAAAGCCATGACCCCCAAATCCTTAATCCAGAGGTCTCCAAGCTTGGCAACTTTAAGACTTGGGGACTTCAACTCCCAGAATTCTCCAGCCAGCACAATTTTTGCTTCGTTCTGTTTTTACAAACGGGAAGCCGAAACCTGAGCCTGGGCCAGAGGATTGCTAGCGTTGTGCTCCTCCATATTGCAACGCTCGCAAAACCACACATGTCTTACACATGACCATTGAGACAACGGCGCTTTGTTTGTGTCATCTGGGGGGACTCGTGAGCCACCATCCCCAGGCTGGGAGGAGGTCTGAGCTCCGTTTGCTCTCGCCCCTTCTGCAGCAAGTAGCCTGCTGGTCCATGACTTGCTCATCTTGCAGAGGGGAAGCCAATCAGAAGCTCCCCTGTGGCTAACCGGGTTGGTGATGTCTGTGATCTTCATGGCAGCAAAGCCAGGCCAAGCTAGGCTAATCTTGGTTTGTGGCAACCAGGAGATGCTTGCAGCAGAAGAAAGCAAGGTGTGGTAAACTCCTGTTTTGCCCCGGAAAGGGGTGAATTGCAGCAACCCCTTTGAGGCAGAGCCTGGAGGGAGTGTGCAGACAGGGATCGTACCCCACCTGACTCCCAATTTCTTATCCAAAACCAAGTTCTACTTTGGTGGTTCTGCTGGGTGAGTGTGGCTGCAGTGCTCTGTTAGGAATCGGGCAGAAACGCACAAAGACAGGCGGTGTGTAGGACACAGTCCAAATAAAATCAAGATAGGGGCCACAATGAAGTTCCACCAAAGCAAGTCAAAGTTGCATATCAGGTGAAAGCTAAAATAGCCCTAGAAAGGAATATTTGTAGCTCAAGGATGAACTCTGGGGTTTTCCTGCAGAGGTTTCACGACCCAACTAGGGAACATTGTTTTGTTTTGTTTTTTAAACAAATTTTATTAATTTTACAGAAAACACAATACACAATCCAGGCATAACAACTTGAAAAGTCTTTTCTAAAAGAAAAATTAATAATAATTAAAGAAGAAAGCCAATAGAACATATAAAATAATTTCAAATTGTAATATCAATATTTACATTATCTATTTAACTTTATATCTTATCCAGACTTCTCCTTTTATCCAAATTATATTTCTTGCTTAATAAAATTTTATTGCCTTTCATAAACATACAAAACACAAAACATAAACAAAACTAAAAGATACCAACTAGGGAACATTGTTGAGGTATTCCCCGTTAGGAGAATGAGTGCATTCAGGGAAACGTAGTGAGAGTGGCGAGGAATAACACACAACCAGCATACAGATACACTGAATAGTAAAATGTAGGTTTTACTTCCTGTAAATGGGTAAACAAAGTCCAACAAACAGTCCAAATCATACCCAGTTAAAGCAGGTAGTATTCAGTACAATCAGTCCAGGGATAATCCCAAAACGAAGTCCAGTATCATAAACAAAGTTCAGCAAATGGAGTTTGCTAACAGTTTGCAAGACTCACAGCAATTCCAGCAGAACGATGTTCAGGCAACAGGCAATAGGGAAAATGCAAGAAGAGAGAAACCAGGTTTCTGGCTCCATCTTATGACCTTTGGAAGAACCTCACCCAATCACAATTACAGCACTCTGTTAGGAATGTAAGTCACCTAACAATTATTTGGGTTGGAAAATATATAAACCAGGATAGACATTTTAATACTGTATCTTTAAGAATGCAAAAATTGTAATTGGGTGGGTTTTCTCAAACGGCCATAAGATGGAGCCAGAAACCTGGGTTGTTTAGTCTTTGTCTCAGAAGAGAGTGTGTCTCAGTGAGTCTCTGTTTCCTTCTGTTGGAGAGTATTGCTGTTATTCTTGGATTTGATGTAAGTCTGATATTGAACTGTTTTTGACACTGGATTTTGTTATTGGATTATCCCTGAACTGAAAATTGACTGCCTTACCTGTGAATGACTTTGGACTGTGTTTAACTTTGCTTAAACTGTCTGGAAGTAAACACCTACATTTACTGTACAGTGTATCTGTGTACTGTGTGTATATTATTCAAACACTACTCTCAATACGTCTCCCTGTATGTGCTCATTCTCCTAACAGGGAATTACCTCTTAAAGATACAACAGTATTAAATAACTATCCCGGTTTATATATTGCCAACCCAACTGTTAGGTGACTGTCATTCTTAACAAACATCATTGGTGCTAGAAGGGAGTGGAGTTTATGGAAATGAAGAGGACAAGGAGGATTATTGTGAGGTCCTTGATGCTCTCTCTTGGTTGTTTTCTTGTAGATGTTTCATGAGCCAACTAGGGAACATCATCAGTGCTAGAAGGGAGTGGGGCTTTGCTCTGTAGGGCAGGCCACTTGTATATAAAAAGTAAAATCTGAAAGCCTGGAAGTGAAAACCTCTGGTGCTGGTGATTGACCCAGATTGGATCCTGCAATGTTGCTCTGGGACACGTAGATTCGTCTTCATAAATAGTAAATCCCACCCTGTTCTAGCACTGAAGATGTACTACATCTAGAAGGGAGAGGAGGAGGAAGAGGAGGAGGAGGAAGACTGTGTGGTCCTTGGTGCTCTCTGGGCTTGGTAGTTTTCTTGCAGTCATTTCATGACCCGTCTAGGTAACATCAATGCTAGAAGAGGGTGGTGTTTGCTCTCTAGGCCAAGCCACTTGTATACAAATAGAGTAAAACCCCACTCCCTTCTAGCACCGATGACATTACCCAGTTGGGCAATGAAATATCTGCAAAAAAACCACCAACCTTGAAACAAATATTCTCTCCTAAGCGCCAACCCTGCTTGGAAAATAAATTGCTCAACAAACAGCTATGAAGTCTGAAGACATATGGAGTGGGGCCCCGGCAGGAGTGTCCTTTCCTGATGCATTCTAGATTTTGACCGAGGCTGGACACATTTCCCCCATTTTTTTTTCTCCACTGAGAAACTTATCTGGATATATCGGTGAAGATGTCAGCAAGTGTACAGATGATTGACTGTGTTCTGACCTCAGCTTCCCCCAAAAGCACGACACAGACTCTTTGTCTGGGCCAAAACCCCTTTTATTAAACAAAGGTGAATTGCTTGCGTCCACCTTCAGCCAAAGGCCTAGCAAGCAGTCTTCCAAGTGTATAATGAGGAGCACTGGCCTTATCTAGCCTGGAGAGCTGCCAAACAACTATTTCCAAACGCAGTGCTGACAAGGAAGGACTCGGCACAGTCTCTGAGAAGCACAGACAGAGCTTCACAGATGCTGCAATGGATGAATTGTTTCCTACAAAAGCCCCTCCCCTTTTGCTTCTCTTTTAACCCCTCTGGGAGGGGCCATTCACCATACACCTGCGCCTTTACTCCCAAGTTGGACCTTGTTCCTTAACTGTTCCCTTCTTCTGACAGCTCTGTGCATGCGCATATTGGGAATAGACTCCAGCTATTCTTCTGCCCCTCTGATCTCTGACTTTGAAGGTAGCTGATTAACTGTCGGACGGCCCTGGCTCCATCTCTGCCTCTGACGCAGAGCCCTCGTCCGAGCTTCCTCGGCCTCCAAGACTGGACCATATTCCTCCCCAACCTCCTCACTGTCTGCCTCTGCTGCCAGCTCCGCTAGCCATTGGCGGGCCACAACAACGGGTCTTTCACAGAGGCTACTAAAAACAAAGTGCCCGGAGGAAGGCAGAGAGTTTCCAGCTTAAGCCATCCTTAATTTCTAGGTTTTCTGGGTGGCTCTGCAAGGTGTTTCCATTTACTCTGTCTCCCCCCCCCCAAAAAAAGATTTTGCCTCCACACAAACCCTCAGCAAATTTCATCCTGCCTCCAGAGGTTCTCCGTTTCTGCATTTTAATTAGAACCGTGCACCATGGCATCCTTTGGGGTCCTCCTGAAGAGGAGGAACCAAGAAGAAACAAAAAGGCATAAATAAGAGAGGAAACAAGCGTAAACCTTGCCTTTAAGATGAGGGGACTTTGCTCCCTGAATTCCCCAGCCAGCCACTCATTGTCTTAAAGTCATTATGGTTGAGAAACAAGAAACCAAAATCATGTCTTGGTACCGCTTTATAAAGCTTTAGTAAGACCACACCTGGAAAAATGCTACGTCCAGTTTTGGTCAGCACATGACAAAAAAGAAGTTGAGACTTTGGGGAAATGTGCAGAGAAGAGCAGCTAAAGTGATCAAAAGTCTGGAGACAAAAGGAAAAACATGTGAAGAACAACAGCAGGATTTGGGTTTGGCCAGTCTAGAGATAAGAAGGACCAAGCGGCGGGGGGGGGGGCATCATAGCAGTATTCCAATATTTGAGGGGCTGCCCCCCCAAAAAGAATGCCCCCATTTATTTTGCAAAGCACCAGAAAGCACGACAAGAAACGACGGATGGAAACTCATCAAGGAGAGAAGCAACCTCAAATGAAGGAGAAATTTCCTAACAGTGAGGACAATTAACCAGTGGAACAGCCTCCCACCAGAAGTTGTGGGTGCTTCTTCATCACTGGAGCTTTTTAGGAAAAGACTGGACATCCACCTGTCTGAAATGGTACTATAGGGTCTCCTGCTTGAGCAGGCGGTTGGACTAGAAGACCTCCAAGGTCCCTTCCAGCTCTATTCTGATGGATTGCTGGAAACTAAGAAGTCTTCCTTCCGCTGAGCTGCATTTCTTACTTCCAGCATTTCTCCATACCATGATCTCCCCCTTCCTCTTCTTCCTCCCTCCCTCCTTCCCTTCCTTCCTTCCTTCCTTCCATACCAAGGGTCAGTTTTCAAAATTCAAAAGCTGGAAACCGGACTCAGCGATACCTGAGAGAGGAGTGTCATTCTCCTGTTTTCCCATCCTTTTTTCTTTTCTTTTTTTCCCCATTTCCCTAACGTCCCATCCAGGGCAGCTGGAGATTCTGAGAACGTGCTACTCTTGATTCCCAGAGCATGCAATTTCATGCCACATCCCTAGTCGGGTCATGAAATGTTTGCAAGAAAAGCTCAGAGCCCACCGTTTTACCCTGTGTTGCAAACACTCTCTTCTCCCACTAAACGTATCATACGATGATCTTTGCCCCCTTGCAGACCCCTGTAGCTTCAGCACACACACACACACCCCTCCACATCTCACAATGTCTCCCGCCCTTCAGACCCCTGTAGCTTCAGCACACACACACACACCCCTCCACATCTCACAATGTCTCCCGCCCTTGCCACAGATGGCAACTCACAGGATGCGGCCGGCTGAACCGGAACTGTAGCTGTTTGGGCCCATTTGCCAGCCAGCGGGAGAGCCTGGGCATTTCTGCAGGGTGATTCGCGCAAGCTGCATCAATTAATGCGCCAGATATTAAAGGCCGGGTGACTTTTGGCTTCCCCCTCTCCCCTTCCTTCCCCCTTGGCCCTTGGCCTCCCGGGCTCGGCACCAATGGCAGGTCCTCACCAGCGCCTACGCGAGAGGAGAGGAAGGCTAGTGGCTATGACCCAGGCTCGTTGTGGCTTCTTCTGCAATCATCCAAACTCGATTGTAGAAAGTGTGACTTCCGCGTGGTCAATGCCTGGAATGCGCTACTTGACTCTGTTGTGACCTCCTCCAACCCCCCCACTCCTTTAACCTCAAACTATCCACTGCTGACCTCACCCCTTTCCTAAGAGGCCTGCAAGGGACGTGCATAAGGGCACCATCCTGCCTCCTGTCCTATTGTCCCCATTTAATCGTACCTGTTTCCTGTATTCCCACTCATGTTTATGCTCATTCCTATTCTCTTGTAAGCGATTGACAAATCAAGTCAATAAATAAAAATAAAAGAAGGAAGGAAAGAAGGAAGGAGAGGAAAGAATAGAAGCAGGAAAGAAAAGAAGGGAAGGAGCGGGAGGAAGGAAGGAACAAAGGAAGGAACGAAGGAAGGAGAGGAAAGAATAGAGGCAGGAAAGAAAAGAAGGGAGGGAGCAGGAGGAAGGAAGGAACGAAGGAAGGAACGAAGGAAGGAGAGGAAAGAATAGAGGCAGGAAAGAAAAGAAGGGAGGGAGCGGGAGGAAGGAAGGAACGAAGGAAGGAGAGGAAAGAATAGAGGCAGGAAAGAAAAGAAGGGAGGGAGCGGGAGGAAGGAAGGAACGAAGGAAGGAGAGGAAAGAATAGAGGCAGGAAAGAAAAGAAGGGAAGGAGCGGGAGGAAGGAAGGAACAAAGGAAGGAGAGGAAAGAATAGAGGCAGGAAAGAAAAGAAGGGAGGGAGCGGGAGGAAGGAAGGAACAAAGGAAGGAGAGGAAAGAATAGAGGCAGGAAAGAAAAGAAGGGAGGGAGCGGGAGGAAGGATGGAACGAAGGAAGGAGAGGAAAGAATAGAGGCAGGAAAGAAAAGAAGGGAGGGAGCGGGAGGAAGGAAGGAACAAAGGAAGGAACGAAGGAAGGAGAGGAAAGAATAGAGGTAGGAAAGAAAAGAAGGGAGGGAGCGGGAGGAAGGAAGGCTCGAAGGAAGGAACGAAGGAAGGAGAGGAAAGAATAGAGGCAGGAAAGAAAAGAAGGGAGGGAGCGGGAGGAAGGAAGGAACAAAGGAAGGAACGAAGGAAGGAGAGGAAAGAATAGAGGTAGGAAAGAAAAGAAGGGAGGGAGCGGGAGGAAGGAAGGCTCGAAGGAAGGAACGAAGGAAGGAGAGGAAAGAATAGAGGCAGGAAAGAAAAGAAGGGAGGGAGCGGGAGGAAGGAAGGCTCGAAGGAAGGAACGAAGGAAGGAGAGGAAAGAATAGAGGCAGGAAAGAAAAGAAGGGAGGGAGCGGGAGGAAGGAAGGCTCGAAGGAAGGAACAAAGGAAGGAGAGGAAAGAATAGAGGCAGGAAAGAAAAGAAAGGAGGGAGCGGGAGGAAGGATGGAACGAAGGAAGGAACGAAGGAAGGAGAGGAAAGAATAGAGGCAGGAAAGAAAAGAAGGGAGGGAGCGGGAGGAAGGAAGGCTCGAAGGAAGGAACGAAGGAAGGAGAGGAAAGAATAGAGGCAGGAAAGAAAAGAAGGGAGGGAGCGGGAGGAAGGAAGGCTCGAAGGAAGGAACGAAGGAAGGAGAGGAAAGAATAGAGGCAGGAAAGAAAAGAAGGGAGGGAGCAGGAGGAAGGAAAAAAAAAGGAAGGAACAAAGGAAGGAGAGGAAAGAATAGAGGCAGGAAAGAAAAGAAGGGAGGGAGCGGGAGGAAGGATGGAACGAAGGAAGGAACGAAGGAAGGAGAGGAAAGAATAGAGGCAGGAAAGAAAAGAAGGGAGGGAGCGGGAGGAAGGAAGGCTCGAAGGAAGGAACGAAGGAAGGAGAGGAAAGAATAGAGGCAGGAAAGAAAAGAAGGGAGGGAGCGGGAGGAAGGAAGGCTCGAAGGAAGGAACAAAGGAAGGAGAGGAAAGAATAGAGGCAGGAAAGAAAAGAAGGGAGGGAGCGGGAGGAAGGATGGAACGAAGGAAGGAGAGGAAAGAATAGAGGCAGGAAAGAAAAGAAGGGAGGGAGCGGGAGGAAGGAAGGCTCGAAGGAAGGAACGAAGGAAGGAGAGGAAAGAATAGAGGCAGGAAAGAAAAGAAGGGAGGGAGCGGGAGGAAGGAAGGCTCGAAGGAAGGAACAAAGGAAGGAGAGGAAAGAATAGAGGCAGGAAAGAAAAGAAGGGAGGGAGCGGGAGGAAGGATGGAACGAAGGAAGGAACGAAGGAAGGAGAGGAAAGAATAGAGGCAGGAAAGAAAAGAAGGGAGGGAGCGGGAGGAAGGAAGGCTCGAAGGAAGGAACGAAGGAAGGAGAGGAAAGAATAGAGGCAGGAAAGAAAAGAAGGGAGGGAGCGGGAGGAAGGAAGGAACAAAGGAAGAAGAGGAAAGAATAGAGGCAGGAAAGAAAAGAAGGGAGGGAGCGGGAGGAAGGAAGGAACAAAGGAAGGAACGAAGGAAGGAGAGGAAAGAATAGAGGTAGGAAAGAAAAGAAGGGAGGGAGCGGGAGGAAGGAAGCAACGAAGGAAGGAACAAAGGAAGGAGAGGAAAGAATAGAGGCAGGAAAGAAAAGAAGGGAGGGAGCGGGAGGAAGGAAGGAAGGAACGAAGGAAGGAGAGGAAAGAATAGAGGCAGGAAAGAAAAGAAGGGAGGGAGCAGGAGGAAGGAAGGAAGGAACGAAGGAAGGAACAAAGGAAGGAGAGGAAAGAATAGAGGCAGGAAAGAAAAGAAGGGAGGGAGTGGGAGGAAGGAAGGAACGAAGGAAGGAACGAAGGAAGGAGAGAAAAGAATAGAGGCAGGAAAGAAAAGAAGGGAGGGAGCGGGAGGAAGGATGGAACGAAGGAAGGAACGAAGGAAGGAGAGGAAAGAATAGAGGCAGGAAAGAAAAGAAGGGAGGGAGTGGGAGGAAGGAAGGAACGAAGGAAGGAACGAAGGAAGGAGAGGAAAGAATAGAGGCAGGAAAGAAAAGAAGGGAGGGAGCGGGAGGAAGGAAGGCTTGAAGGAAGGAACGAAGGAAGGAGAGGAAAGAATAGAGGCAGGAAAGAAAAGAAGGGAGGGAGCGGGAGGAAGGATGGAATGAAGGAAGGAACGAAGGAAGGAGAGGAAAGAATAGAGGCAGGAAAGAAAAGAAGGGAGGGAGCGGGAGGAAGGATGGAACGAAGGAAGGAACGAAGGAAGGAGAGGAAAGAATAGAGGCAGGAAAGAAAAGAAGGGAGGGAGCGGGAGGAAGGAAGGCTCGAAGGAAGGAACAAAGGAAGGAGAGGAAAGAATAGAGGCAGGAAAGAAAAGAAGGGAGGGAGCGGGAGGAAGGAAGGCTCGAAGGAAGGAACAAAGGAAGGAGAGGAAAGAATAGAGGCAGGAAAGAAAAGAAGGGAGGGAGCGGGAGGAAGGAAGGCTCGAAGGAAGGAACGAAGGAAGGAGAGGAAAGAATAGAGGCAGGAAAGAAAAGAAGGGAGGGAGCGGGAGGAAGGAAGGCTCGAAGGAAGGAACGAAGGAAGGAGAGGAAAGAATAGAGGCAGGAAAGAAAAGAAGGGAGGGAGCGGGAGGAAGGAAGGCTCGAAGGAAGGAACAAAGGAAGGAGAGGAAAGAATAGAGGCAGGAAAGAAAAGAAGGGAGGGAGCGGGAGGAAGGATGGAACGAAGGAAGGAACGAAGGAAGGAGAGGAAAGAATAGAGGCAGGAAAGAAAAGAAGGGAGGGAGCGGGAGGAAGGAAGGCTCGAAGGAAGGAACGAAGGAAGGAGAGGAAAGAATAGAGGCAGGAAAGAAAAGAAGGGAGGGAGCGGGAGGAAGGAAGGCTCGAAGGAAGGAACGAAGGAAGGAGAGGAAAGAATAGAGGCAGGAAAGAAAAGAAGGGAGGGAGCAGGAGGAAGGAAAAAAAAAGGAAGGAACAAAGGAAGGAGAGGAAAGAATAGAGGCAGGAAAGAAAAGAAGGGAGGGAGCGGGAGGAAGGATGGAACGAAGGAAGGAATGAAGGAAGGAACGAAGGAAGGAAAGGAAAGAATAGAGGCAGGAAAGAAAAGAGGGAGCGGGAGGAAGGAAAAAAAAAGGAAGGAACAAAGGAAGGAGAGGAAAGAATAGAGGCAGGAAAGAAAAGAAGGGAGGGAGCGGGAGGAAGGAAGGAACAAAGGAAGGAACGAAGGAAGGAACGAAGGAAGGAGAGGAAAGAATAGAGGCAGGAAAGAATAGAAGGGAGGGAGCGGGAGGAAGGAAGGAACAAAGGAAGGAGAGGAAAGAATAGAGGCAGGAAAGAAAAGAAGGGAGGGAGCGGGAGGAAGGAAGGAACAAAGGAAGGAGAGGAAAGAATAGAGGCAGGAAAGAAAAGAAGGGAGGGAGCAGGAGGAAGGAAGGAACAAAGGAAGAAGAGGAAAGAATAGAGGCAGGAAAGAAGGGAGGGAGCGGGAGGAAGGAAAGAACGAAGGAAGGAGAGGAAAGAATAGAGGCAGGAAAGAAAAGAAGGGAGGGAGCGGGAGGAAGGAAGGAAGGAACAAAGGAAGGAGAGGAAAGAATAGAGGCAGGAAAGAAAAGAAGGGAGGGAGCGGGAGGAAGGAAGGAAGGAACAAAGGAAGGAGAAGAAAGAATAGAGGCAGGAAAGAAAAGAAGGGAGGGAGCGGGAGGAAGGAAGGAACAAAGGAAGGAGAGGAAAGAATAGAGGCAGGAAAGAAAAGAAGGGAGGGAGCGGGAGGAAGGAAGGAACAAAGGAAGGAGAGGAAAGAATAGAGGCAGGAAAGAAAAGAAGGGAGGGAGCGGGAGGAAGGAAGGAACAAAGGAAGGAGAGGAAAGAATAGAGGCAGGAAAGAAAAAAAGGGAGGGAGCGGGAGGAAGGAAGGAACAAAGGAAGGAAGGAGAGGAAAGAATAGAGGCAGGAAAGAAAAGAAGGGAAGGAGCGGGAGGAAGGAAGGAACAAAGGAAGGAGAGGAAAGAATAGAGGCAGGAAAGAAAAGAAGGGAGGGAGCGGGAGGAAGGAAGGAACGAAGGAAGGAGAGGAAAGAATAGAGGCAGGAAAGAAAAGAAGGGAGGGAGCGGGAGGAAGGAAGGAAGGAACAAAGGAAGGAGAGGAAAGAATAGAGGCAGGAAAGAAAAGAAGGGAGGGAGCGGGAGGAAGGAAGGAACAAAGGAAGGAGAGGAAAGAATAGAGGCAGGAAAGAAAAGAAGGGAGGGAGCGGGAGGAAGGAAGGAACAAAGGAAGGAGAGGAAAGAATAGAGGCAGGAAAGAAAAGAAGGGAGGGAGCGGGAGGAAGGAAGGAACAAAGGAAGGAGAGGAAAGAATTGAAGCAGGAAAGAAAAGAAGGGAGGGAGCGGGAGGAAGGAAGGAACAAAGGAAGGAGAAGAAAGAATAGAGGCAGGAAAGAAAAGAAGGGAGGGAGCGGGAGGAAGGAAGGAAGGAACAAAGGAAGGAGAAGAAAGAATAGAGGCAGGAAAGAAAAGAAGGGAGGGAGCGGGAGGAAGGAAGGAACAAAGGAAGGAGAGGAAAGAATAGAGGCAGGAAAGAAAAGAAGGGAGGGAGCGGGAGGAAGGAAGGAACAAAGGAAGGAGAGGAAAGAATAGAGGCAGGAAAGAAAAGAAGGGAGGGAGCAGGAGGAAGGAAGGAACAAAGGAAGGAGAGGAAAGAATAGAGGCAGGAAAGAAAAGAAGGGAGGGAGCGGGAGGAAGGAAGGAACAAAGGAAGGAGAGGAAAGAATAGAGGCAGGAAAGAAAAGAAGGGAGGGAGCGGGAGGAAGGAAGGAACAAAGGAAGGAGAGGAAAGAATAGAGGCAGGAAAGAAAAGAAGGGAGGGAGCGGGAGGAAGGAAGGAACAAAGGAAGGAGAGGAAAGAATAGAGGCAGGAAAAAAAAAAAGGGAGGGAGCGGGAGGAAGGAAGGAACAAAGGAAGGAAGGAGAGGAAAGAATAGAGGCAGGAAAGAAAAGAAGGGAAGGAGCGGGAGGAAGGAAGGAACAAAGGAAGGAGAGGAAAGAATAGAGGCAGGAAAGAAAAGAAGGGAAGGAGCGGGAGGAAGGATGGAACGAAGGAAGGAATGAAGGAAGGAACGAAGGAAGGGGAGGAAAGAATAGAGGCAGGAAAGAAAAGGGAGGGAGCGGGAGGAAGGAAGGAACGAAGGAAGGAAGGAACGAAGGAAGGGGAGGAAAGAATAGAGGCAGGAAAGAAAAGAAGGGAGGGAGCGGGAGGAAGGAAGGAAAGAAAGGAAAGGAAAGGAAAGGAAGAGAGAGAATTCCCATTCCTAAGAGGTCTGTAAGGGGTGTGCATAAGGGCACCATTGTGCCTCCTGTCCCTGTCCTTTTGTCCCCATTTAATCGTACCTATTTCCTGTATTCTTACTCATGTTTATTCCCATACCTATTGTCTTGTAAGTGATTGATAAAACAAACAAATAAAAATAAATAAAAAATAAAGGAAGGAAGGAAAAGAAGGGAGAGAATACCCTTTCCTAAGAGGTCTGCAAGGGGCGTTCATAAATGCACCATCGTGCCTCCCATCCTCTCCTATTGTCCCCATTTATTCATACCTATTTCCTATATTCTTACTCATGTTTATACTCATTCGTATTACCTTGTAAGCAATTGGCAAGTCAAATCAATCAATACATTAAATAAATAAAAACTAAAATAGATGAAGAATGGTTGCAGGGACTGGGAGTGGCCAGTCTAGAGAAAAGAAGGACTGGGGTGGGATGGGGGGACAGGATAGCAGTCTTCCAATATTTGAGGGGCTGCCCCCAAAGAAGTGGGGGGGGGGGGTCAACTTATTTTCCAAAGCCCCAGAAGGCAGGAGAAGAAGCAACGGATGGGAACTCGTCAAGCAGAAGCAACCTGGAACTAAGGAGAAACTTCCTTTTCATACTGACTGACATTTAACTTTCATGCTGGCTTTCATGAAATTTTGAAGAAACTTTGGAAAAAATGTGCAGAGAAGAGTAACAAAGGGGGTTAAAGAGACCTGGAGACCAAAACATATGAAGAAGGGTTGCAAAAACTGGGTTTGGCTAATCTAGAGAAAAGAAGAATTAGCGGGGGCATGATAGCAGTCTTCCAATGTTCAAGGGGCTGCCCCAAAGAAGAGGGAGTCAAGCTCTTCTCCAAGCCCCCCGAAGGCAGGACAAGAAGCAACGGGTGGAAACTCATCAAGGAGAGAAGCAACCTGGAACAAAGGAGGAATTTCCTGACAGGGAGAAGAATTCACCAGGGGAACTGCTTGCCACCAGAAGTTGTGGTAGCTTCATCCCGGGAAGCTTTCAGGAAGAGACTGGACTGCCATGGATCGGAAATGGGCTGGACTAGAAGACCTCTAAGGTCCCTTTCAACTGTCCTGTTCTTGACTAAAACACACGAAGAACGGTTGCAGGAACTGGGTAAGTTTAGTTTAATGAAAAGAAGGTTGAGGATTGACATGATGCTGAGCAGTCATCCAATATTTGAAGGGCTGCCCCAAAGCAGAGGGGATCAAATGATTCTCCAAAGCCCCCGAAGGCAGGACAAGAAGCAACGGGTGGAAACTCATCAAGGTGAGAAGCGACCTGGAACTTTCTGACATTGAGGACAATTAACTGGTGGAATGGAAGTTGCCTTCAGAAATTTGTGGGTGCTTCGTCACTGGAGGGGGTTTAAGAAAAGGCTGGACAGCCACCTGTCTGAAACGGTATAGGATCTCTTGCTTGAGCAGGGGGTTGGACTAGAAGGCCTCCAAGGGTCCCTTCCAGGCTCTATTCTGATTGATTATGGATGGAGGGACTTGGATGCCTGTAATGAACCCCTGAGGGAACAGGCAATGCCATGAATGTCAGGCAGCCTGTAATTCTGCCTCTGCCTTCCGTCGGCCTTAATGGAGCAGCTATTAAACATCTGGGGCCACTTAACTGTTCCAGTGGGGGGTTATTATCCAGCGGGGGGGGGGCGGATGAGATTCCTCATGCTCGGCTGAGAACACAGACGTACAACGTACCCCTGGACACCGAGTCCTTCCTTTCCCGAGGATCTCTTTCTCAGCACCCTCTGGGTATGATCTGAAGCCAATTGGAAAGGGCTTCTGGCTTGGAGCTGCCAAACTGTGAATCCCCCCCCCCTCCAGGCAATGGCCGGACGAGTTGGGGAAATGTCCAGCTCCTCCGGCCATGATCCTCCCTGCTCAGCACCTGTTTCTCCTGGACTCCGGCTGATCAGAGCTCCCTGGGTTCATTCGTTCATTCCTCCAACTCTTTCATTTTCATTCTTTGTTTCTCATTCTCTGTCTCTCTCTCTCTCTTTCTCTTTCATATTCTCTCCTCTCTGTTTCTCATTCTTTCTCGCATTCTTTTCCTCTTTTTCTGTTTCTCATTCTCTTTCTTATATTCTCTCGCTTTCATTCTCTCTGTCTTTCATATTCTCTCCTCTGTTTCTCATTCCTTCTCATTTGCTCTCGTTCTTTCTCTCTCATTCTCTTTCTATTTCTCAGTCTTTCTCTCTCTCTTATTCTCTCTTTCATGTTCTCTCTTTCTCTCTCATTCTCTTTCTTCATTCTCTCTCTCTCTTTCTCTCTCTCATTCTTTTTCTCTCTCTCTTTCATGTTCTCTCTCTTCTGTTTCTTTCTTTCTCATGCTCTCCCATTCATTCTCTCTCTTGTTTCTCATTCTCATTCTTTCTCTCTCATTCTTTCTCTCTTATTCTCTCTCTTTCATGTTCTCTCTCTTCTGTTTCTCATTCTTTCTCATGCTCTCCCATTCATTCTCTCTCTCTTGTTTCTCATTCTTTCTCATTCTCATTCTTTCTCTCTCATTCTCTTTCTCATTCTTTCTCTCTTATTCTCTCTCTTTCATGTTCTCTTTCTTCTGTTCCTCATACTTTTGCTCTGTCATTCTCTGGTTCTCTCTCTTTCTCATTCTTTCTCCCTCTTTCTTTTGTTCTTTCTTATTTCTCTCTCTCTCTCTCTTTCACATTCTTTCTCTTTCTCCCTCTGTCTCTTTCTCTCATTATGAAAATCATTCCCAATCCCTATATGTGTAATCTTTCCATCCTGCCTTTGTCCCAAGAGCCAAGGACAGTCTATGTAGTGTTCCCTCCTCCCTCCAAGAACCTCCTCTCCCCACAGTTGGACTGACTAATTGCTTTGCAACCAAAGTTCCTCTTCTCACAGCCCAAGACCTTCATGTCCCACACAATGACCCTTCCATAAATCAACTGGAAATATAATTATAAAGAAGGTGGGTTTTTTTTTTTTTTTAAAAAAAAGCCCTATGTGGTAGACTTGTGATAAAGCCAACAAAAGTTGGGCTCAGATTCATGCTCTGATTCAGAAGAGCTTCAAAACAAACATACCACTAGAAACTAGAGGTTTTCCTTTTAGAACTGCTGGAGAGAAAGATCTTAGGGGAGAGAAAAAAAAATGGATCTTTCTTATTTGGCATGCTGATTGCAGACATAATTTTTTTATGCGGGAAAAAAAGGGGGGGAAGGCACGTCAATTCCCACAGTGGAGGAACGGGTGGAAAAAGTGACAGAGCTGGCAGAGAGGGCAAAACCAACTGTTTTAATTAAGGAAAAGAATGTATCTGGTTTTGTTTCCAGTTGGGGGCGGCTTCTAGACTTCCTACTCAGAAAAGACGGGTGGGGAATTGAAATTGTGATTTTAGGTCCCGATGATTATTTGTTCATTGTTATACCAATGGCGAGAATTTACTAACTATATATATATTAGCTCAATACCGGTGTTTCACTACGAAACGATGTGGTTGGACTTAGTTTTGGGAGAGGGACAAAAAGAGGGGGGGAAATCCTGCCTCTGCCTACCAGCATCTATTGGTATTCATCTGGCTAGGATCCTGTCTGTGTGTGAGAGAGTTGAGGGCTGCTTGGAAACTGAAACAGTATTTGGTGTATGAGCAAGAAGGAGACAGCAAAGAGCCTGGGCGTGGCTTAGCTCAACCTTTCTGTACTAAAGCTGCTTGGTGCTGCTGTGAAACAAACTCTTCTCTCTTCTCTGTTTTGCCTTTGGAAGAGATTTCTTTTCAAGTGGGGAGGGGGAGTAGAACTCCTTCGCATCAGAGCGCATTGATAATAATAATAATAATAATAATAATAATAATAATAATAATAATAATAATAATAATAATAATAATAATAATAATATAGGAAATACTCTAAATGCTGTGATGATCATTTCGAAGAATCCTTTCTTCGTGAGCCCCTAGAAGCCAAGAGGAACCTACGGGTCAAATTTCAAGTTTGTAGACTTTACGGTTCTGGAGATTTTGTGATGATGCATGAGGGGTATTTATATATATAAATGTAACTCTGTTTCTTTTTTTCCCCTTTGTCCTCAACCTCACCTCACCTTTCCTTCCTCCTTCTTTTCCCTTCTCTATTTATTGTCTTTAGCTTCCTTTATATTTTATCATCATCCTCTTTTAACGACCCCATAATCCCTTGTGGGGTGGAGTCTGGGCAACTGAATGGAGCGAGCGGAGTGTTTACTGGCTGACTGTCCTTCCTGTCACCAATGTGGAGTGATTTTTTCCCCAGCAGCTATATATTCTCTGTGTGCCCAGAGAGAGAAATATCGGCCTTTACCTGGAATCGAACTCACAGCCTCCTGATTGTGGTGGCGAGAGCTCCACCTCTAGGCCACCGCACCACTCCTTCATTTCTATTTTATATGAGGACAAAATTCATTCAGCAACATTTCTAAAAAGGCATGAAATCGTAACTGGCCCAGCCAGCCTTCCCTGGGCTTGGCAGCCGTGTTGCTGATATTTGTATCTAACAAAATGAAATTCAATGTAGAGAAAAATAAAGTCATACACTTAGGCAAGAAAAAAACAGTTTTGGTCACATTATAAAACAGATGTTGAGACTCTAGAAAAGGACAGAGAAGAGCAACCAGGATGATGAGGGGACTGGAGGCTAAAACATATGAGGGACGGTTGCAGGAACTGGGCCTGGCTAGTCTAGGGAAGAGAAGGACCAGGGGAGACAGGAGAGCAGCCTTCCAATATCTGAAGGGCTGCCCCAGAGAGGAGGAGGAAGAAGTCAAGCTATTGTCCAAGGCACCCAAAGGCCAGACAAGGAATAATGGATGGAAACTGAACAAGGAGAGATTCAACCTGGAAATAAGGAGAAATTTTCTGACAGTGAGAACAATCAATGCGTGGAACCGAGGTTGCCCTCGGAAGTTGTGGGAGCTTCATCCCTGGAGGCTTTCAAGAAGAGACTGGACGGCCACCTGTCAGAAATGGTGTAGGGTCTCCCGCTAGGACATCGGGGGTTGGACTAGATGACCTACAAGGTCTGACCTTCAAACTCTGATGATCTGTTATCTGTTATCCTCGCTTTAACCAAGAAGAGGGAGGTTCCCCTCTTCTGATGTGTCTGTTTGGAAACAGCCACCTGAAGGAATGGTCGTAAGTTAAGGACAACCTGTATTGTGTGTGAGCAAGAGGCCAGGTAAATACGATGGGGATCATCGGAGGGTGAGAGAAAGCAGCCTGCATCTTTTTTTCTTTTTTTTTTTTGTAAATTTTATTTGAGTTTTTACAAAGAGAAAAAAATACAAATAAAACATCTTTTTTGAAAGCAGAATCATCCTGGGTTATATTTCTTCGTATAGACACAAATTCAGGTTCATGCTCATTTTTATCTTCTATTCCATATCTTATTATTATTTTACATTTTCTGCATAGCTTCTCCGCTCTTTTGATTTTCTCAATTTTATTTTAATTATCTCATCTCAATTCAAATCATTGTATTTATATTTTTTGTCTATCCTGTTTCAATTATCTATTATCTTTTCTCATGAAACAAAATTTCTCCTGTAATTACTGATTGGAGTATGATGCCTTTATATCTTTTCCCTAAAATTGTAACATTCAATATAATACATAACTTCCATTCGAATTCTGCTTGGTACATTCTTAAAATACACTCTGTGTTATTAAAAAAAGAAAAAAAATTATAAATGTATATAATTAAAACAACATTCCATTCCAATTCAATTCTATCATTAATATTAATATTCATTAAAGTCTTAACATCTTTAACATTACTTTTCAATTAAATATCATACTTCAATGGGAACAATTATAAGCTTTCCATAGTTAATTCCCCCCCCACTTATATTTTATAAAACATTAACTAATTAAAATGTTCCCGTTCCTTCCTAATTCAATTTTCTCATTTATTTTATTTCACTTATTTTATTCACAAACATTTCACTAAATGACACTATTTTATCCCTCATTTTAATCATACGTTGTTTCCAATTTTCTAAAGTTATTTCTGTTACTAATATAACAATACAATCTTATGTACCTTTACAGAATCCCTTTTTCAGTTAGATTTTCACCCATTATCTCTAAATAGATCCTGTTTCTCTATATCTTGCTCCGGTCCTTTGTAACTTCTTTTCCTTTCCTTCTTCCCTCTCTTCTTCCCTCTCCCCTTTTTACCTCCTTGTCTCTCTACCTCTATTTCTCTCTTCTGTATCCCCCTTTTCTGTTGCTTTCCAGTATTATACTTATTTTTCGAATTATTTTTCTTTTCTTTGGTTGTTTTTTTAAGTCTTAAATTCTCCATTCTCTTTTCCCCCTTTCCTTTTTCTTCCCCACATAGAATTACTTGTTCATTAAAGATGGCTTCTTCTTTGTCCCAGTCTTCTTGTTTTGCAGTCGTTTCTTGTTGTTTCTCATAGTTCCAAATCTCCATTTCTAAGAATTGAAAAACGAAGCCAAAAGAACCCTTCCCTTCTTGTGCATCTTCTTTGTACTTTTTAAGTTCCATTTTCAATTCATCCAGAAGTGGTGCCACTGTATAAATTTTTAAACAACCACCCAATTGATTTTAGTCATTCAAATATAATTACCAAGAATCCAAAGATCACCATATAATCCAAATACACGCAAGCTGTTTCTTTTTTGCTCTTTTTTTTCACTTTCTCTTCTTGGGGTTACTATTTAGTTGCCAAGTTTCAGTTAAAATGTATCTTTTAGAAGTCTTGTTGAAGTTTTACTTTAGCTTCTTTTTAATTCCAGGCAGTCTCCTCCCTCTTCCAGATCCTGCCCTTATTCTTTTTCTCTCCCTTCCTGCTTATGAAAAAGAAAGTTTTTAGTGTCCAGAAATCTTTATCCCTTTGGCATTTTGTTTTATTTTCAGCTTAATTGCCTATTGATGTCAAAGCGGATTTTTCCAATTTCTTATTTAAGTCTCTTAGTTGTCAGTAGAGGGAAGGAGAGAGAAGAAGAAAAAAAAGCCAAACCTTTCCCTTTTCACTTTCCTTCACTGCTTCCGACTCTTCTTTGGGAGCGATGTTATTTTTTGTAAGTTTAAATTCCAGGGTACCTTAGTTGTTCCTTTTACAATTTAACCCAGTCAGCCAAAACTTTCACTTATCTTCCTCCTGCACATTCTTTTCCAGTCGAGTTCTTCTTTGTGGTGGCCATTTCTGACCACCGCTGCAACTGCCCCCCTCTTCACCACCTCTACGGGGTGACTTAGCCCCAAAACCAGCCGGCTCAGGGCACTCCAGCGGCGAGCCCAGACAGAAACCATACACGATCGCGGATTTCTGTCTGTCACCGAAGCCCTTCTAATCGGAAGCTCTCAGAAAGCAGCCTGCATCTTGAATCAGGATGGAGGATATCTCGCCAGCTATAGGCCCCAAAACAGGGGGTGGGATTCTACCAGTTCGGACCGGTTTGGCTGAAATGGATGTTATAGTTACATCTGGTTTGCTGAACTAGTATTTCAGCCGACTAGCTGGTCCCATCCACTGTGCCCCTCCCAGGAGTCTCCACACAATGCAGGTAAGGGCAGGGTCTGCATGGAGGCTCTGGGAGGGGGGAAAATGGGCCTTCAGGAAGTCCGGGGAGAGTCTCCAGAGCCCGGGGGACTCTGTTTTTGCCCTCCCAGAGGCCTGGGGGAAGCCTCCGGACCCTTGGGAGTGTCAGGATTCCAGCAATCGCCCTAATGAAATCATGATTCTTGAGCCAAACTTCAAAAGAACTTCAAAGGATCCATTCGAGGCAACCTACTGGCACTGCCCTGCATGAAGCCAACTCTGGCCTACATAATTTACAGTCACATGTGACCCTGTTTCTCCCCTCCCCCCTGGGCGTGTCATAAAGGGGCCTCAAATAGGAACCTCTGTGGTGCAGTGGTTAGAGTGCAGTACTGCAAGCTACTTCTGCAGCCCAGCTGCCTACAATTTAGTAGTTCAAATCCCACCAGGCTCCAGGTTGACTCAGCCTTCCATCCTTCCAAGCTGGGTCAAATGAGGACCCAGATTGTTGGGGGCCAGAGGCTGCCTCTGTAAACCGCTTAGAGAGGGGCTGGAAAAGCACCGTGAAGCGGGATATAAGTCTAAGTGCTCTTGCTATTCCCTCCTTATCTTCTTTATGTTCCTTCCTCCTTCCCTTTCATGTTTGCTTCCATCCATATTTTTTCTTTTCTTCTTCCCTCCCTCCCTCTTTCCCTCCCTCCCAGGGATTAGAATGCAGTATTGCAGGCTAACTCTGCCCCCTGCCAACAGTTCGATCCTGACCGACTGGCTCAAGATGGACTCAGCCTTTTCCATCCATCCGAGGTGGGTCAAATGAGGACCCAGATTGTTGGGGGCAGAGGCTGATTCTGTAAACCGCTTAGAGAGGGCTGGAAAGTACTATAAAGCAGTATATAAGTCTAAGTGCTATTGCTATAAATCAGATTCTCCAACTGAGCCCGTTCACGGGCTAGGTGTCATCAATCACATTCTCCAATTAAATATATTCACAGGCAGAAGCTCTGGTAGTTTAGTTACAATCTTTTGAAGATAAGAGTTGGAATGTACTTCGCTTTCAACTGCTCTTCCAAATTTCCTTCCCTCCCCCCTTTAATGGCAACTACTAAAACAGGCATAGGGATGTTTTATGAGTTGACAGGGAGGACGAAAAATGGCCCTCCTGGAAGTACCAGAAGTCGTCCAAGGGAGCTGTTTTTGGTTCCAATGGGCCACCCTGTTTTTGCCCTCCCAGAGGCCTGGGAGAAGCCTCTGGACCCTGGGGAGGGCAAAAACGGCCCAGCAGGGCAAAAACAGCCTCCCCTGGGCTCTGGAGGCTCAGTGGAAGCCAGAAACAGGAAGTTCCAGTAGGCCACGACCACCACGGCCACCCAGCCACCTGTTGCTGGGATTTATGAATCCTACTCCTGCCCTGGAAGCAAATCCAGCAGCACTTCACCTGTTGCAAAGCGACCGTCATCCTCTGCACCAGGCTGAGTGGCGTTAATTTCAGCATTCGCTTGTTTCTGCAATAAGCAGAAGGTGCCACAAGATCACCCTTCTCATCCCCTGCCTCCCCTCTCTAGCAGCTTCATCCAGCGTAGCTGTAGGGCAGGCTCAGCAAACCGTATTAACTGGTTTATCTCGGCCAAATCCCCGCCATCTGGTTGGGGCCCCGCTGGGGCTTAATAGATTATAAGAAAGCTGGAAGGGACCTTGTAGGTCATCTAGTTCAACCCCCTCCACCCAAGCAGGAGACCCTACACTATTTCTGACAGAGGGCCGTCCAGTCTCTTCTTGAAAGCCTTCAGTGAGGAAGCTCCCACAACTTCCAAGGGCAACTTCTGTTCCACTGGTTGATGGTTCTTCCTGTCAGAAAATCCCTCCTTATTTCTAGGCCTTGAATCTCTCCTTCTTCAGTTTCCATCCATTGTTCCTTGTCTGGTCTTCGGGTGAACAGGGGTCGCCAACCTTTTGGACCTCAGGGACCACCAAACTCATAATTTTAAATCCCAGGGACCAGAGACCCTGGAAAAATCCCCCAAAAAGTCTGCACGAAAATTCCCCAACCTGGATGTAGGATTCCAAGTGTGGTCTTACTAAGGCTTTGTAGAGTGGCATTAGTGCCTCACTTGGTCTCAGTTGTATCCCTCTGTTGATGCAACTTAGAGTTGTGTATGCATGGAATGCGCTTTCGCTTCCAAACTGCTGGGCTGCTCTTTCAAACTCCTTTCCCCACCCTTTTCTGTTGGCAACTATAAAATGGGCATAGAAAATGTTTTATGAGTCATTTGCTTAACAGTGCTATTACTCGCACAACACCCGCAGTGAATCACTTAAGAACTGGGGCGAGAAAGTTTGTAGCACAGGGCAAAACTTGCTTAACGGTTAACTGTCTCGCTTGGCAACCTAAATGCTGGGCGCTCCACTGGGGTCACGGCAAGGATTACCTGCAAACTAAAAAGCAAAGAAAACAACTCAAAGGGCCGATGGACCGCAAAGTCTTTCTCTGCGGTTGGTTTTCTGTGTTTCTATGTTTCTACGGTGCTGTTGATGGCATCCTTGGCGGGGGCCAAATCCTTTTTCCTACCTCTGACCGAAAGGCCTGCCAACATTTTGAACAAAGGGCTGCTAGTCAGTCAAAAGTATTTATTTCATCATCGCCCTGGAAAAACCGAGCAGGTGGGAAAACATTTTACCAAAGAAAGAGAGAACAATAGAGTTTTCTTCCAGATTTATGCCTCTCTCAGTGGTTTCTCTGTGCTTAAACTTAGATTTAGTGCCTCTGAAATTCAGATTCTCTTCCATTTAAGCAGGATATTATTTCACGTGCAAAACTGGAGCAGGCCATGTTTTGGTGGCCAGGAGTTATTTGGGGGAAGGTGAAACAGGGCACTACAATACAGAACGACAGAGGTAGAAGGGAGCTTGGAGGTCTTCTAGTCCAACCCCCTGCTCAAGCAGGAATCCTTATAACCAGGTAAGTAGGTAGATACGCAGACAGACAGACCAACCAACAGAAAGATAAATACTGTAGTTAGATAGATAGATAGATAGATAGATAGATAGATAGATAGATAGATAGATAGATAGATAGATAGATAGATAGATGCTGTAATTAGGTAGGTAAGAAGATAGGTAGGTAATAGGTAGAGAGAGAAACTGTAGTTACGTAGTTACATAAGTAGATAGATAGAGAGAACTGTAGTTAAGTAGGTAAGTAGAGAGACAGAGATAGAGATAGAGAGAAACTGTAGTTAGCTAGGTAGGTAAGTGGATGGATGGATGGAGAGAGATAGAGATAGAGAGACATATAGAACTGTAGTTAGGTAGGTAGGTAAGGAGAGAGAGAGAGACTATAGTTAGAAAAGTAGGTAGGAAAGTAGATAGGTAGGTACATAGGTAGATGACAGATAGATGATAGATACATACATACATACATATAGAGAGAGAGATACTGTAGTTAGATATGTAAGTAGGTAGGTAATAGATGGATGCATGGATGCATGGATGGAGAGAGAGAGAGAGAGTGAGAGAGACAGAGAGAGAGAGAGAGAGAGAGACTGTAGTTAGGTACGTAGGTAGGAAAGTAGGTAGGTAGACTGCTACATAGGTACGTGGGTAGATGATAGATACTGTAGGTTGTGTACCAAATCAATCCAAGAAAGTGTGTTAAGAGCCTTCTTTCTTGGCTATACAAGAAGTCCTTGAACTATGATCACAATTGAGCCCGAAATTTCTGTTGCTAAGGGAGACGGTGGTTAAATGAATTTTGCCCCACTTTACGTCCTTCTTGCCACCATTGTTAAGTGAATCATTGCAGCTGTTCAGTTACTCACATGGTCCTTAAGTGAATCTGGATTCCCCTTTGACTCTGCTTGTCTGAAGGTTGCAAAAGGGGATCACATAACCTGGGGACCCTGCAACCATTGTAAACACAAGTCAGCTGCCAAGCACCTAAATTTTGATCACATGACCAGGGGGGATGCTGCAACGGCCATAAGTCTGAAACACAGTCCTTGGTCGCTTTTTTTCAGTGCCGTTATAACTGAACGATCAGAAAACGAGCTGTTGTAAGTCGGCTATTTTTGCTGCGTGTGCACAGGGACCCCGTTGCACGCTTAAAAAGATGCTTTTGGGAGGAAGCAGCTCCAGCAGCCTCTCAGAACAATGTCTTGTATTGTATTGTAGCCCCAGGAATGTACCCAAAATGCAATTTATTGACACTCCGCTGGGCAGCTTCTTCGTTCAGGCGACTCCCGTTTTATCCACCAAACTTGCCTCCTGTTTCATTGTTTTTAAGAAGGGGACATTAATTTGGGGCAAATTCATTCTGGCAGCAGAGAGAGCGAGGGGGAAGGTTCCTATTCTGACCAAGGCTTCCTGAGACAGTAACAATCACATGCTGTTCTCCAAAACCTTTGTTTTTATTTGCAACTGTGAATTATAGGCATTCCCAGCCTGTAATGAGTCCCATATAGTTTATGCATAGTCCAACAGAAGTTCTGCCACAATCCTTCGGGATAAGGCTGATAAGCACCCACCTTTATCTCCCTTGAAATGCTGCCAATGACTAAATTGCCCATTAGCTGTACAAGGCCAAATGGAGCACAATGTCCAGAGTTTAAACCGACCAGAATGAACAAAGTTGCTTCCTGCAAAGGCTCCTGTCCCTTTGCTCCTCCTTTATGTCTTTTGGGAGGGGCCAATCACCTCCAAGCCTTACTCCCGAGTCACCCCTTTTGTCTTAACTGTTCTTGCCTTCTGGCAGCTCTGTGCAAGTGCAAACTGGGAACAGGCTCCCTCTGTTCCTCTGCCTTGCTGCTGTCAGATTCTGGAGGCTCCGGAGTTGGCACATAACTCCCAGATGGCCTTGGCCCCATCTCTGCGTCGGACGCAGATCCCTCGTCTGAGCCCTCCCCGAACTCCAGGACTGGTCCCTGTTCCTCCCTACAGTCCGACTCTGCTGCCAGTTCCGCAGGCCACCAGTGGACCACAACAGTTCCCTTCCAGGCAAGAAATAGCGACCCTGGGTGTGATGCCTGACCCACTTTTTTCCTTCTCCTCCTGCCAGAGAGAGGCTGAGAGGGACAATAAGGGGTCATCGAGCAGGGGCTGAGTCGGAAACAGGGGGGCTTGAGAAAGGAGACAAATGCAGAGTGAAAGCAGGGAGGAACCTCCTGTTTTTGCCAGTAACTCTCTGCTGGTTGTAAGGTTTTCTCTCTCTCTCTCTTTCTCCCTCCCTCCCTCCGTCTTTATCTATCTATCTATCTATCTATCTATCTTCTATTATCTGTTGTGGTTCGCTGGCAGCTGGTGCAGCCGGGCAGCGAAATTGGACAGTGGGGAAGAACGGGGATCAGTCTGGGAGTCTGGAGAGGACTCAGATGGCCCTGGATCTGATGCAGAGAAGGGACTAGGACCATTTGGGAGTGGGGTGCTGCCTCCAGAGCCTTCAGAGTCTGGTAGCAGCGAGGCAGAGGAACAAAGGGAGCCTGTTCCCAGTGAGCATCTGCACAGAACTGCTAGAAGGCGAGAGCAGCTGAAAAAAAGGGGGCAACTCAGGATTAAGGCTGGGAGGTGATTGCCCCTCCCATAAGGCATAAAAGTCAGGCCAAGATGACAAAACCTTTGCAGGAAGCAAAGTCGTTCGATAGATTCTGAGTCCTCCTTGAAGCACTTTGTACTCTGTTTGGTTTTTTCTGGTACTTCGGTTGGTTTCTGTTATAGTTAATTGGACACTTCTGTTTTTGGCAACATTCCACAGCACTGAAAGGTGTGTGCTTATCTTGGGGAACTATTTAAGATTAGTTCTGGCTGGGAATGAAAGCAATTCCCAGTGTTGCAATGAAATAGGTTTTGTTTTTAAAACAAGTTTGATATTCATTACGTTTGATGAAGCCTGCGTCAAAACACTATCCATCATCTCTATCCATCTATCCACCTGTCTCTCTCTCATATCTATCTACCTATCCATCCATCCATCCACTCACCTACCTACCGACTTACCGACTTACCTACTTACTGACCTACCTATTACCTATCTACCTATAACAAGAAACTATCTCTTTATCTATTATCTATCCATCCACCCACCCACCTACTTATCCAACTACCAATTTACCTACTTGCCTATGTACCCATTTACCTACAGCAGCTCACTCTCTATCTACTGTATCTATATTTTTCTATCATTCATATATATATATATATATATATATATATATATATATATATATATATATATATATCACGCACAGACACACACACAGACACACACATTTGTATCAGCCTTGTAAGGAGGTTTGGGCTGAGAGACAGAGTGATTGGTCCCAAGTCCCCCAGGTGGCTTTCTGGGGTAGGACTAAAACTCACCCACTTGGGGTTCCTATATTGAGTAGGGATAGGATTGGATGATCTCAATGGGTCTCTGACACTGTAAGAAGAATGCCGAGCACCATGAGAGGCGCTGGGCTGAAGAATCTTGCTTAACCCAGGGTTGTGTGGAGCAGTTTTTCAGAGCACCAGAAATTCAAAACATACAATGACAGAGGAATGAGCCAGCGAGAAACTGCCTGGGATCATTAAAGGACCAGCCAGCCATTCAAAAAAAGGTCATTAAAAAAAGGTCTGGAATGCAAATTTGCCATTTGCTCATCTCCACTAATTACACTTATCCAATTGTTGGTGACAAAGTAGGGAAAAAAAATCACAGAGGCTTTTTATCTTATCTACATATAAAAGGCTTCCACTTTCCAGCAGCAACAGGAGAAGAGATATTGCCACAGGCCTTGCTCTTGGATCAGAGTTGGCCCAGAAGAAGAACTAAGAAATAAAGAAATGAAAATATTTTAAACTGGAACAGCTATGAAAAGAATATTTGCAGCTCAGGGTTAAATAGTGGTGGTGGTGGTGATGGAGGAGGAGGAGGAGGAGGAGGAGGAGGAGGAAGAAGAGGAGGAGGAGAAGAGGAGGAGGAGGAGGAGGAGGAAGATGAGGAGGAGGAGGAAGAAGAGGAGGAGGAGAAGAGGAGGAGGAGGAGGAAGAAGAGGAGGAGGAGAAGAGGAGGAGGAGGAGGAGGAAGAAGAGGAGGAGGAGAAGAGGAGGAGGAGGAGGAGGAAGAGGAGGAGGAGGAGGAGGAAGAAGAGGAGGAGGAGAAGAGGAGGAGGAGGAGGAGGAGGAAGAGGAGGAGGAGAAGAGGAGGAGAAGGAGGAAGAGGAGGAGGAGGAAGAAGAGGAGGAGGAGAAGAGGAGGAGGAGGAGGAAGATGAGGAGGAGGAGGAAGAAGAGGAGGAGGAGAAGAGGAGGAGGAGGAGGAAGAGGAGGAGGAGGAAGAAGAGGAGGAGGAGGAGGAGGAGGAGGAAGATGAGGAGGAGGAGGAAGAAGAGGAGGAGGAGGAGGAGGAGGAGGAAGATGAGGAGGAGGAGGAAGAAGAGGAGGAGGAGGAAGAAGAGGAGGAGGAGGAGGAGGAAGAGAGGAGGAGGAGGAGGAAGAGGAGGAGGAGGAGGAGGAAGATGAGGAGGAGGAAGAAGAGGAGGAGGAGGAGGAAGAGGAGGAGGAGGAGGAGGAGGAAGATGAGGAGGAGGAGGAAGATGAGGAGGAGGAGGAAGAAGAGGAGGAGGAAGAGGAGGAGGAGGAGGAGGAGGAGGAGGAGGAAGATGAGGAGGAAGATGAGGAGGAGGAGGAAGAAAAGGAGGAAGAGGAGGAGGAGGAAGATGAGGAGGAGGAGGAAGAAGAGGAGGAGGAGGAGGAAGAGGAGGAGGAAGAGGAGGAGGAAGATGAGGAGGAGGAGGAAGAAGAGGAGGAGGAGGAGGAAGAGGAGGAGGAGGAGGAGGAGGAAGATGAGGAGGAGGAGGAAGAAGAGGAGGAGGAGGAAGAAGAGGAGGAGGAGGAATATGAGGAGGAAGATGAGGAGGAGGAGGAAGAAAAGGAGGAAGAGGAGGAGGAGGAGGAGGAAGAGGAGGAGGAGGAGGAAGAAGAGGAGGAGGAGGAGGAAGAGGAGGAGGAAGAGGAGGAGGAAGAGGACAACTGTGGAATCCTTGAGTGTCTCAGGTGGATTGTTTCCTGGCAGACATTTCATGACCAACCTAGGTAACATCATCATTCTCTTCAACTGTTTCCTTATTTTATTTTACCATGAATGCTATAATTTTGTCTATCTTGTGTAAACTACCAAGGATTTGCTTCAGTTGTGGTTGATATACGTAAGTGTGATAAACTAACGAAACGGTTCGTATCGTTCAGAGGTTCTCCACCGTGGCAACGTTGAGATGGGGGGAGGGGGGGACTTCAACTCCCAGAATTCCCCAGCCAGGCAGAATGGCTGGCTGGGGAATTCTGGGAGTTGAAGTTCCCCCTCGTCTTAAAGTTGCCACGGTGGAGAAACATCAATGTACTGTAGTTGATATTTTACATTCGGTTTGAGATGCAAATCTCTGCGTAGAGAGCTACTTATTTAGAACAGTGATGGGTAAATATGGAAAGTAAGCAGGTAATTAGCTAGACAGAGAGAGGGAGGGAGAGAGAGAGATTGCAAGTAAATGGCTATGTACGTAAGTAAGTAGGGAGGGAGGGAGGTAGATTGGTAGATAAACAGGCAGGTCAGTAGGCAGCAGACCAACAGACTGACAGACAGATAGATATTGTAGGTAGATAGGTCCATAGGTAGGTAGGTTGGTAGGTAGATTGGTAGATAAATAGGTAGGTAGATTGGTAGATAAATAGGTAGGTAGGTAGGCAGTAGACCAACAGACTGACAGACAGATAGATATTGTAGGTAGATAGGTCCATAGGTAGGTAGGTTGGTAGGTAGATTGGTAGATAAATAGGTAGGTCGATAGGCAGAAGACCAACATACTGACAGACAGATAGATATTGTAGGTAGATAGGTACATAGGTAGGTAGGTAGGTAGGTAGATTGGTAGATAAATAGGTTGGTAGGCAGTAGACCAACACGCTGACAGACAGATAGATATTGTAGGTAGATAGGTACATAGATAGGTAGGTTGGTAGATTGGTAGATAAACAGGTAGGTCAGTAGGCAGCAGACCAACAGACTGACAGACAGATAGATATTGTAGGTAGATAGATAGGTAAGTAGGTAGGCAGATTGGTAGATAAATAGGTAGGTAGGTAGGCAGTAGACCAACAGACTGACAGACAGAAAGATATTGTAGGTAGATAGGTACATAGGTAGGTAGGTAGGTAGATCGGTAGATAAACAGGTAGGTCTGTAGGCAGCAGACCAACAGACTGACAGACAGATAGATATTGTAGGTAGATAGGTAAGTAGGTAGGAAGATTGGTAGATAAATAGACCAACAGACTGACAGACAGATAGATATTGTAGGTAGATAGGTCCATAGGTAGGTAGGTTGGTAGGTAGATTGGTAGATAAATAGGTAGGTCGATAGGCAGAAGACCAACATACTGACAGACAGATAGATATTGTAGGTAGATAGGTACATAGGTAGGTAGGTAGGTAGGTAGATTGGTAGGTAAATAGGTTGGTAGGCAGTAGACCAACACGCTGACAGACAGATAGATATTGTAGGTAGATAGGTACATAGATAGGTAGGTTGGTAGATTGGTAGATAAACAGGTAGGTCAGTAGGCAGCAGACCAACAGACTGACAGACAGATAGATATTGTAGGTAGATAGATAGGTAAGTAGGTAGGCAGATTGGTAGATAAATAGGTAGGTAGGTAGGCAGTAGACCAACAGACTGACAGACAGAAAGATATTGTAGGTAGATAGGTACATAGGTAGGTAGGTAGGTAGATCGGTAGATAAACAGGTAGGTCTGTAGGCAGCAGACCAACAGACTGACAGACAGATAGATATTGTAGGTAGATAGGTAAGTAGGTAGGAAGATTGGTAGATAAATAGACCAACAGACTGACAGACAGATAGATATTGTAGGTAGATAGGTCCATAGGTAGGTAGGTTGGTAGGTAGATTGGTAGATAAATAGGTAGGTAGATTGGTAGATAAATAGGTAGGTAGGTAGGCAGTAGACCAACAGACTGACAGACAGATAGATATTGTAGGTAGATAGGTCCATAGGTAGGTAGGTTGGTAGGTAGATTGGTAGATAAATAGGTAGGTCGATAGGCAGAAGACCAACATACTGACAGACAGATAGATATTGTAGGTAGATAGGTACATAGGTAGGTAGGTAGGTAGATTGGTAGATAAATAGGTTGGTAGGCAGCAGACCAACACGCTGACAGACAGATAGATATTGTAGGTAGATAGGTACATAGATAGGTAGGTTGGTAGATTGGTAGATAAACAGGTAGGTCAGTAGGCAGCAGACCAACAGACTGACAGACAGATAGATATTGTAGGTAGATAGGTAGATAGGTAAGTAGGTAGGCAGATTGGTAGATAAATAGGTAGGTAGGTAGGCAGTAGACCAACAGACTGACAGACAGAAAGATATTGTAGGTAGATAGGTACATAGGTAGGTAGGTAGGTAGATCGGTAGATAAACAGGTAGGTCTGTAGGCAGCAGACCAACAGACTGACAGACAGATAGATATTGTAGGTAGATAGGTAAGTAGGTAGGAAGATTGGTAGATAAATAGGGAGGTAGATTGGTAGATAAATAGGTAGGTAGGTAGGCAGCAGACCAACAGTCTGACAGACAGACAGATATTGTAGGTAGATAGGTACATAGGTAGGTAGGTAGGTAGATTGGTAGATAAACAGGTAGGTCAGTAGGCAGCAGACCAACAGACTGACAGACAGATAGATATTGTAGGTAGATAGGTAGATAGGTAAGTAGGTAGGCAGATTGGTAGATAGATAGGTAGGCAGATTGGTAGATAAATAGGTAGGTAGGTAGGCAGCAGACCAACAGACTGACAGACAGATAGATATTGTAGGTAGATAGGTAGATAAGAAAGTAGGTAGGCAGATTGGTAGATAAATAGGTAGGTAGATGGGTAGATAAATAGGTAGGTAGGTAGGCAGCAGACCAACAGACTGACAGACAGATAGATATTGTAGGTAGATAGGTACATAGGTAGGTAGGTAGGCAGATTGGTAGATAAATAGGTAGGTAGGAAGGCAGCAGACCAACAGACTGACAGACAGATAGATATTGTAGGTAGATAGGTACATAGGTAGGTAGGTAGGTAGATTGGTAGATAAACAGGTAGGTCGGTAGGCAGAAGACCAACAGACTGACAGACAGATAGATATTGTAGGTAGATAGGTACATAGGTAGGTAGGTTGGTAGATTGGTAGATAAACAAGTAGGTCAGTAGGCAGCAGACCAACAGACTGACAGACAGACAGATATTGTAGGTAGATAGGTACATAGGTAGGTAGGTTGGTAGATAGGTAGATAAACAGGTAGGTCAGTAGGCAGCAGACCAACAGATTGACAGACAGATAGATATTGTAGGTAGATAGGTACATAGGTAGGTAGGTTGGTAGGTAGATTGGTAGATAAATAGGTAGGTAGGTAGGCAGCAGACCAACAGTCTGACAGACAGATAGATATTGTAGGTAGATAGGTACATAGGTAGGTAGGTTGGTAGATTGGTAGATAAATAGGTAGGTCGGTAGGCAGCAGACCAACAGACTGACAGACAGATAGATATTGTAGGTAGATAGGTACATAGGTAGGTAGGTAGGTAGATTGGAAGATAAATAGGTAGGTCGGTAGGCAGCAGACCAACAGACTGACAGACAGATATTGTAGGTAGATAGGTACATAGGTAGGTAGGTTGGTAGATTGGTAGATAAACAGGTAGGTCAGTAGGCAGCAGACCAACAGACTGACAGACAGATAGATATTGTAGGTAGATAGGTAGATAGGTAAGTAGGTAGGAAGATTGGTAGATAAATAGGTAGGTAGATTGGTAGCTAAATAAATAGGTAGGTAGGCAGCAGACCAACAGACTGACAGACAGATATTGTAGGTAGATAGGTACATAGGTAGGTAGGTAGGTAGGTAGGTAGATTGGTAGATAAATAGGTAGGTAGATTGGTAGATAAATAGGTAGGTAGGTAGGCAGCAGACCAACAGTCTGACAGACAGATAGATATTGTAGGTAGATAGGTATAAAGGTAGGTAGGTAGGTAGATTGGTAGATAAATAGGTAGGTAGGTAGGCAGCAGACCAACAGACTGACAGACAGATAGATATTGTAGGTAGATAGGTAGATAGGTAAGTAGGTAGGAAGATTGGTAGATAAATAGGTAGGTAGATTGGTAGATAAATAAGTAGGTAGGTAGGAAGCAGACCAACAGACTGACAGACAGATATTGTAGGTAGATAGGTACATAGGTAGGTAGGTAGGTAGGTAGATTGGTAGATAAATAGGTAGGTAGATTGGTAGATAAATAGGTAGGTAGGTAGGCAGCAGACCAACAGTCTGACAGACAGATAGATATTGTAGGTAGATAGGTATAAAGGTAGGTAGGTAGGTAGATTGGTAGATAAATAGGTAGGTAGGTAGGCAGCAGACCAACAGACTGACAGACAGATAGATATTGTAGGTAGATAGGTAGATAGGTAAGTAGGTAGGAAGATTGGTAGATAAATAGGTAGGTAGATTGGTAGATAAATAAGTAGGTAGGTAGGAAGCAGACCAACAGACTGACAGACAGATATTGTAGGTAGATAGGTACATAGGTAGGTAGGTAGGTAGGTAGATTGGTAGATAAATAGGTAGGTAGATTGGTAGATAAATAGGTAGGTAGGTAGGCAGCAGACCAACAGTCTGACAGACAGATAGATATTGTAGGTAGATAGGTATAAAGGTAGGTTGGTAGATAGATTGGTAGATAAATAGGTAGGTAGGTAGGCAGCAGACCAACAGTCTGACAGACAGATAGATATTATAGGTAGATAGGTACATAGGTAGGTAGGTAGATTGGTAGATAAATAGGTAGGTAGGTAGGCAGCAGACTAACAGACTGACAGACAGAAAGGTATTGTAGATAGATAGGTACTTAGGTAGGTACGTAGATAGATAGGTAGGAATGTGGATCGTTCGGCAGATGATTCCCTGAAAATAAGCCCTCGTACCATGCTAATGAACCTCTGGCACACATGCTGGAAGTTGCACGCAGAGCCATTATCTGCCGGCACACAAGCCATTGCCTGGGAGAGATCCACTGTGCATGCATCCGCGCCTCCCGCCAGCCAGCCGATTGTCGGGTATCTGCCGCGTGTGCGCAGGGGGTCGGGGAGGGGCACGGGAGACACATGGGCATGTGCAGAGGTGCGCGGCACATGGGAGGGTCGCGGGGGGGCATGTGCAGGGAGTGGGGGAGAGTCGTGAACATACTGCATTATGGGTGCAGGCCCACACACGGCGCACATACTTTCGGCACGCGACAATAAAAAGGTTGGCCGTCACTGCCCAACATCTTTTATGAGCCTCTCTAATATAAGCCCTCCTCCCCTCCCCCCCAAAAAAGACCTATTTACTTAGAACAGTGATGGGTAAATATTTCCAAACTGAAATCAAAGTTCGCTTTTCAATCTGTAACGGGAACCTCTCCTGTTGTTTTGAAGGGAATATTGGCAGGGTGTCAGACAAGAACAGCGGGTCTCTTTGCCCTCCGCCAAACCTTCCTCGCTTCCCAGAATCGGCTGGCAAGCATTGGGAAGGAGGTGGCAGTTAAAATGCAGGAAAATCATCTTGGGCCCCGTTTTGTTGTGAGAAAGCAGGTTTCTGAAGAGAATACAGCTGGAAGGGACCTTGGAGGTCTTCTAGTCCAGCTCCTCTGTTCAAGCTGTAGACCCTAGACCCTTTCAGACAAATCATCCCATCTCTTCTTCAGAACCAGCCATGACGGAGCCCCCACAACTTCTGAAAAGAAATCGTTCCACTGATTAATTAACAGAATAATAGAGTTGGAAGGGACCTTGGAGGTCTTCTAGTCCAGCTCCTCTGTTCAAGCAGGAGGCCCTGTGTCATTTCAGACAGGTGGCTTTCCAGTCTCTTCTTGAAAACTTCCAGTATTGAAGCACCCACAACTTCTGGTGGGAGGCTGTTCCGCTGGTTAATTGTCCTCACTGTTAGGAAGTTTCTCCTTCGTTCCAGGTCGCTTCTCTCCTTTGTTCAGTTTCCATCCATTGTTTCTTCTCCTGCCCTCAGGGGCTTTGGAAAATAGCTTGACCCCTTCCTCTTCTTTGTGGTAGCTCCTCAAACATTGGAAGGCTGCTATCATTTCCCCCCTAGTCTGTTCTCTCGATCGGCTCCCTTCGATCAGGAGTTTCTGCTTTACGGGAGGATGTCAGAGTGCATTCATGAACTGGAACAGAGCATGTTGGTAACTAGGTCAGCCAAAGAATAGGCATAGCAACTAAGTCAGCCAATGAGGACTGTTTGGAAACTGAAACTAGAAGTAGCCTAGGCGTGGCTCTATATTAAGCTCTGAAGCTATGTTGAGCTTTGAGTCTGTCTATTGGAAATGAAACTGCTTCTCCCCTCTGCTTGCTTGCTGAATTAAAGTGAAACTGGAAGTTCTCTCTGTTCTGCTTTGCTGAGAGTTACTTGCAACACATTTCTGAGTTTGCTCCATGTTGGGGAAATCTACAAGTGGTTTATAAAATCTACTTATTATGTTTATAAAGACGTTAAAGGAAGCATCAGCCATCTGTGTTTATTTTTTATGTTTCTGTCTTAGTTGTCTCCACATTGGAGAAATCTACAACTGGTTTGTAAAATCTACTTATTATGTTTATAAAGGTGTTAAATGAAGCATCAGCCATCTGTGTTTATTTTTTATGTTTCTGTCTGAGCTGTCTCCACATTGGAGAAATCTACAACTGGTTTGTAAAATCTACTTATTATGTTTATAAAGGTGTTAAATGAAGCATCAGCCATCTGTGTTTATTTTTTATGTTTCTGTCTGAGCTGTCTCCACATTGGAGAAATCTACAACTGGTTTGTAAAATCTACTTATTATGTTTATAAAGACGTTAAAGGAAGCATCAGCCATCTGTGTTTATTTTTTATGTTTCTGTCTGAGCTGTCTCCACATTGGAGAAATCTACAACTGGTTTGTAAAATCTACTTATTATGTTTATAAAGACGTTAAAGGAAGCATCAGCCATCTGTGTTTATTTTTTATGTTTCTGTCTGAGCTGTCTCCACATTGGAGAAATCTACAACTGGTTTGTAAAATCTACTTATTATGTTTATAAAGACGTTAAAGGAAGCATCAGCCATCTGTGTTTATTTTTTATGTTTCTGTCTGAGCTGTCTCCACATTGGAGAAATCTACAACTGGTTTGTAAAATCTACTTATTATGTTTATAAAGACGTTAAAGGAAGCATCAGCCATCTGTGTTTATTTTTTATGTTTCTGTCTGAGCTGTCTCCACATTGGAGAAATCTACAACTGGTTTGTAAAATCTACTTATTATGTTTATAAAGGTGTTAAATGAAGCATCAGCCATCTGTGTTCATTTTTCTGGTGCTGAATTAACACTGCAAAACTCTGAAGAGAGGAGACCTGTGAAGCAGAGGCAGCGGACATCCCCTCTTTAATGTGACGTCTTCTCAACCCCCTCGAAGCTCCCGTGGCACCATTCCTGGCCTGTGGTCAGCTAGGGGCAGAACTGCATGCCAATAAAGTCAGGAATGAGACTACAGGTAGTCCTCAACGTATAAGCATTCGTTTAGTGACTGCTCAAAGTTACAACAGCATTGAAAAATTGCCAAACCCGCTAACGTCAGCAGCAGTGCTACAAGGGAGTAGGGATTTCTCTCTGTTCTTTGAACCTTATAACACATTGCCTTCCACAGCCGGTACGTCAGATAAGCAGGGATTAACTCCAGACAAACAGTCAAGCGGAAAACAATACCCTAAGCGAAGAATCAGGGAGAAGAAGCCCACAGTCCCACCAATGTGGAGAAGGGCAAATTGTGATATATAATGACAGCAAATGTGACTTCCCTTCGAGCACTGACGATGTTACCTAGGTCATGAAATGTCTGCATGCAAGTAACCAAGCTCAGGGAGCACCAACGGCCCCCCACAGCCTCAGAAACCTTTCACCCTCAGCAGTGATGATGTTACCTGGTTGGGTCATCAAATGTCTGCAAGAAAACCATCCAGCTCAAAGCATATAGAAAACCCCACAGTCGTCCTCCTCCTCCTCTTCCTCCTCCTCTTCCTCCTCCTCCTCTTCCTCCTCTTCCTCCTCCTCTTCCTCCTCTTCCTCCTCCTCTTCCTCCTCCTCTTCCTCCTCCTCCTCTTCCTCCTCTTCCTCCTCCTCTTCCTCCTCCACCTCCTCCTCCTCCTCCTCCTCTTCCTCCTCCTCCTCCTCCTCCTCCTCTTCCTCCTCTTCCTCCTCCTCTTCCTCCTCTTCCTCCTCCTCTTCCTCCTCTTCCTCCTCCTCCTCTTCCTCCTCTTCCTCCTCCTCTTCCTCCTCTTCCTCCTCCTCTTCCTCTTCCTCCTCCACCTCCTCCTCCTCCTCCTCCTCTTCCTCCTCCTCTTCCTCCTCCTCTTCCTCCTCCTCCTCTTCCTCCTCTTCCTCCTCTTCCTCCTCCTCTTCCTCCTCCACCTCCTCCTCCTCCTCCTCCTCCTCCTCCACCTCCTCCTCCTCCTCCTCCTCTTCCTCCTCCTCTTCCTCCTCCTCTTCCTCCTCCTCCTCCTCTTCCTCCTCCTCTTCCTCTTCCTCCTCCTCCTCCTCCACCTCCTCCTCCTCCTCCTCCTCCTCTTCCTCCTCTTCCTCCTCCTCTTCCTCCTCCTCTTCCTCCTCTTCCTCCTCCCTTCACCCTTAATACTGATGATGTTACCTGGTTGGGTCATCAAACGTCTGCAAGAAAACCCCCAAGCTCAGGGAGCGTTAAGGACCCCAGGCCAAAGAGCCTTCAGTAAACTTCCTCACCTGAATTTGGCAAGAGAAACTGTGCTGAGAACCATCAAAGGCTGGGAGAGAGAGAGAGACCAGATCAAGCTTCCTCGGTAGTTGGTTCAGCCTGCCATTTCCAAATGGCCCAGCTTGCAATCAAAGACGGTCCTGGGGCTATTAACTTGTGGCTCATTATATTTATAGCTTTTGGATTGCGGTTCAATGGCCGTTATGAGTCACACGAGAGGACAAGCCAGGATTACATGAGCAATATAAATCTCTGTCCAAGAAGAAGAGGACAAATGGCTCAGAGAGTCAAGAACGGCCACCCTGTTGCTGCCCTGATGGCATTCGGGCATTAATCCAGCTTAGAAAGGTGAAGGATGCTCGTTGACCTCTCGACAGCTGAAATTAGAATTATCTTCATCTACTCCAAGGAAGACATTTCGGGATAATGCACAATTAAGCTGTGGCTCTTCCTTGGAAGGAGACAAACTTGATTGCTAACAATGTTCTTCCTTGACTGAAGCCTAGAGGGATGTGCTGGCACAAGGAGCCGGACTAGCTCAGTGCTCTGAAGGTT
This sequence comes from Hydrophis major, assembly GCA_033807585.1. Classification (NCBI taxonomy): domain Eukaryota; kingdom Metazoa; phylum Chordata; class Lepidosauria; order Squamata; family Elapidae; genus Hydrophis; species Hydrophis major. Next base: position 378,713,720 of record CM066329.1, on the reverse strand, counting down.
TAGAATCTTAGATTCAGAATAGAGCTCGAAGGGACCTTGAAGGTCTTCTAGTCCAGCCCGCTGCTCAACCATCTACTATTTCAGACAAGTGGCTGTCCAGTCTCTTCTTAAAGAACTCCAGTGATGGAGCACCCACAACTTCTGGTGGCAAGTTGTTCCACTGGTGAATTGTCCTCCCTGTTATGTTGCACTTAGCAACCTACATTTTGTCATGCCCCTGTTGGAGTCTGAATCTGAGGAGGAAGCTGGACAGCTGACAGGGAGTGAGAGTGTGGCTGTCAAGGACTGTCCTGTAATACCGGAAGTGAGGAAACGGGCCTATTATTCGGCCTGCAAAGCCTGCAGAGGCTTTTTTTCAAGTCCTTGGAAGGCCGAAAAAGGCCTCAAACCCGCCGAAAATTAGCTGTGAGGCGCAGGGCAGGTAAGAGGGTGGCATGGGTGGGATTGCGCACGCATGCGCAGGAGGCATGGCGGGGTGCATTGCCTTCTGAGCGCTGGCACAAGAATCCGCACGCACAATTTTTGGCACAGGATCCCAAAATGGTCAGCCACCCCTGGGGTATAGAAATGTACATAAATAACTAGAAAGGCATGGAAATGTGTATTTGTAACAAAGATGCCTCCGTGCTGTTCAAGGTGATTGAGGTGTGCAAAGAGAAAAAAAAAAACTGCAATGAAAATATTTGAAAAATAAATACATAAAATATCTATAGTAAAACCAAAATGATAGACAAGACCAAAGAGCAGCGGAATGAATAATGGAAGAACAAATGAACAATTCTTGACAAAAAATGGAATGCCACCCATTCAACTGAAATGGAGGGGCGGGGGAGAAGAATTTATCTCTGGAGGGAAGTTCTTAAGCACAGACTGGGTGCCTTCACTTTGCCGTTGGATAGATTTTCAGTGCTGCTAAATTCTGCCTAAGCAAAAGGCCACCACCGCATGTGGGAAGGCAGAGCCAGTCATTCATTCATAGAGAAGCTCCAGTCGTGGATAATTGCAGGTTTCCTCCCCATCATTAAAGGATCACACAGACAAGATCCATGCACCAGCCTTTATACGAGACCAAAAAGCACCAGGAGGGCTTTCCTTTGCAGAAAACTCCCATTTCCAGTGCAAACACAGAAGGACCGAATCACAGCTAGAAGGGACCTTGGAGGTCTTCTAGCCCAACCCTCTCTTCAAGCAGGAAAACCACTGGTGGCTAATCTTATTGGGCTCCTGTGCCAAAAATTGTGTGCACGCTTCTTTATTTGTCAAGCAAGTATTAGATAACAAGTATAAACATGATTATGAATACCTGAAATGGATACAAACAAAAGAAACAACAGGACAGGGACGGTAGGCACGGTTGGTGCGCTTATGCAGGCCCCCTACAGACCTCTTAGAAAAGGGGTGAAGTCAACAGTAGACAGTCTAAGGTTAAAGTTTTTGGGGTTTTGAGAAGAAACCACAGAGTCAGGTAGAGGATTCCAGACATTGACCACTCTGTGGCTGAAGTCGTATTTCCTGCAATCAAGTTTGGTGCAATTTACTTTGAGTTTGTATCTATTGTTTGCTCTTGTGTTGTTATGGCTGAAGCTGAAGTATTCGTTGACAGGTAAGACATTGCGATGTATAAGTTGACACCACTAACCCCCGGTCTTCTTTGTGGCAGCCTTTCAAATACCGGGGTTGCCCCAGAGAAGAGGGGGTCAAGCTATTCTCCGAAGCATCAGCAGGCAACGGATGGAAAAGAAGCAACGGATGGAAACTTATCAAAGAGAGATCCAAGTTAGGAGAAGCTTCGTAACAGTGAGAACAATTCATTAGTGGAACAGCTTCCCTCTAGAAGTTATGGGCGCTCCAACACTGGAGGTTTTCACGAAGGGATTGGACATCATTTGTTCAGAGTGGTATAGGGATTGGACTAGAAGACCTCCAGGGTCCCTTCCAATTCTGTAATTCTGTCCAGCCCCACTTCTAAGCTCGCCTTTGGAAGTGGTGGGAGCTTCATCACTGGAGGCTTTCAAGAAGTGATTGGATGGCCATTGGCCAGAAATGGTGTAGGGCAGTGGTGGGAGTCACAAAAATTTTACTACCAGTTCTGTGGACGTGGCTTGGTGTGCATGGCAGGGGAAGGATACTGCAAAATCCTCATTCCCTCCCCATCCCACTAACCTGCTTTCCAGCTCCGTTCTCCCATGCAGGGCAACCAAAGGAGACCCAGCCAATCAGCTGGGACTCGGGAGGCAGAGAATAGATGGGGTTGGCAGGGCCAGTCAGAGGTGGGATTGGCCGGTTCTCCAAACTACTCAAAATTTCCTTTACTGGTTCTCCAGAACTGGTCAGAACCGGCTGAAGACCACCTCTGGTGTAGGGTCTCCTGCTTGGACATGGGGTTGGACTAAATGACCTGCAAGATCCCTTCCAACTCTGTTAATCTGTTCCTCTTGTATTAAACAGGGGTTCATCCTGCCCTTCTGCCCCTCTGCTCCACCATCCTTTCATAGAATGCCACTATTTGGGGCATTTTATCAGTCCAGCTTGGAGTGAAATTGGAAGGGCGAGATTTGACTGTCTGGATGACTCAGAAGAAAGCCCAGCTGCACCTCAACTTCACTGGCATAATAACAACCTTTTCTTTATGGCCTTCAAATGTGGCTTTGTAACATCGCTGAAACCCTGAGCGCCGCGCATTTCCAGAAGTGCAAAACATGATCCCATTTCAAGAACCACGCTAAGCTAAAATAGCAAGCGTTTCTAGCTAGTTGTTTACAGGCTCAAGGCCTCCCTTATGTTAAAATGCATTATTGATTGCAAACTGCTTTTCAAACTCTAGAAGGGAAAGATATAAAGTCAATAATAGTCCAAGGATATAAATCATGCGTGTTCGTTTGTTTTGCATGCCGGTGCTTGGAGTGCAGATACTCCTCGACTTACGACTGCATGAGGGCCCAACATTTCCATTGCTAAGAGAGGCAGCTGTTAAGTGAGTTTTGCCCCATTTTTATGGCCTTTCCCACCACAGTTGTTGTGTTGAACTGAACTGAATATTTTATTTGGCCAAGTGGGATTACACACACAAGGAAACCAGCACATTGGCATGCATCAAAGGGAAAAGGCCTACACACTTAACAAAGTAAGATTAGAACATTTGCACCAAAGCTCCACGTTCCGGAAATTAAACATTACAGAGGGCACATTCACACATGTACCCACACCTGACAAAAGCACCACTGAAACCTGTAAGTGCAAACAGCCTCTCCATCCCTAAAGTGGAGGTCTCTTCCAGGGTTGTCTTTACGTTCTCGAATAAACTTTTGCCTGTTCAAACAGTGTGTGTGGATTTCATTCTGATTCAGTCTTGCACAACTCCGGCTCAGATTGAGACCTCAAATTCTAACAAGCTGAAAATGCAAAATACGGTAGTACCTTGACACTTGTTGTTAATTGATTCCAGAAGGTGCAATGAGTACCAAAAATGATGAGTACCCAACAAATTTTTCACATAACAAACAATGTAAATAAATTTAGTGTGTTCCCAAACCAAAGACAATACAAACTTTTAAGGAAATATGTAAAAAGGTACAGTTGTACATCATTACTTTACATGAGATGTAACAGAATAACAGAGCTGGAAGGGACCTTGGAGGTCTTCTAGTCATAACCCCCTTCTCAAGAGATTGGCTGTCTGACCTCTTCTTTAAAACTTCCAGTGTTTGAGAATTCATAACTTCTGGAGGCCAGCTGTTCCACTGCAGTGCTGCCAACTCTCACGCAATCAGAGTGAGACTCACGCAATTCAACCAATTTTGACTGTCTCACTCTGATAAACGAAATCTCACGCTAAACCCCCAAAATGGAATGTACAAAAATAAATATATCTCTACATTCTCTGATATTCCGAATATCGATATGCCCAAGCCCAAAGTTTCGAGATTTTCCCGCGCGGGTGTAAAGTTTAACCAATAATAATCGTTTTTGGTTCGCGCGCGAAGATGAGCTATTGGATTACGATTGGTTTCTACCTATAGTTACGTGAACGTAGCTTGTACTTTTGGCAAATTACAGTACATGTATGGCTATGACGTGTGCTTTACATCGCTTTACATACACTGACTGTGAGAGAATACGTACAGCTGTACGTACGTACATTGTACGGCCGCACAGCAGGCCGCCACACCAGAAACCCGCGCCCGGTACCCAGGCGCTCATATACTATGGCCAGGCCCATCCCCCAGAGGATCTTTCTTTCATCACATTTAGATGAGAGTGAGACTTTCATTCCTTCATCATGGTAAGTTTAACGCTTGAAATTCATATTCAAAATCATTATCAATATAATTTTAATCTCTTATATGAGAGTGAGACTGAGAATTATATGAATTTAACTTTGTTATGTGTATTTTATTTCTTTATTGAGACCAGAAAGTGTGTCCTTCCTGTTGATTTTTTTATTTTATGAGAGTACGTACGGTACCAACAGAATTTTCAATCTGTCGCGTCGGTCGGGTCGATCCGGCGCGGTTGAATGAATGCTAACGTGTGTGTGTGAGTTAGTATATAATTAAAGACTGAGACTATAGCATTTGATATTGGCATGTAGTATGGTATTTGATACAGAAAGAAGAATACCCATTGATGTATTTGCATTATCTCTGTAGTTGTTTCGGGTTTTTTGTCTTTTTGTTGCACATTGAATTCATCCTATAGTGGTCTATAGTACATCACTAAGCTAATAAAGTCAGTTGAGGTAGAATACTGCAGTTACAAGTCAGGAACTTCAATTATTCATGGTCAGTGAACTGCATTATTAATATCTTACAAATCCGGTTCAAGTACATTGGTGCTGCTTGCATGTATGTATGTATGTATATGTCCAAATCATGACTAAAGTATGCATCAGATTGCACCATTTAAAATGTAAAATTGTCAAAGCTCCCTACCGTGGAAGGGGGGACACCCCCCTTCCACACCATCCCCCCCTCGGTCGCTCCGCTCCCTCGCAGTGTCTCACTCCGAACTATCACTCAAGGTTGGCAGCCCTGCCACTGATTAATTTTTCTCATTGTTAGGAAATTTCTCCTTAACTCTAGGTGGGATCTCTCCTTGATTAGCTTCCATTCATTGCTCCTGTCCTGTCCTGCCTTCAGGGGCTTTGGAAAATAGCTTGCCCCCCTCTTCTTGGGGGCAACCCTTTAGATATTAGGAGACGGCCACCATGTCACTCCTCATCCTTCTCTTCATTAAACTAGACACCCCCGATTCCTCCAAGCATTCTTCATATATTTTACTCCCCTAATCAGCTTTAATAAATACTTAAGAGTAAATGAAATAAAAGCTTCACTTTACCTGAATTAATGAGGAAAAAACATGCAAGAATACACAAAATGACCACAGAAGCTAAGCTAAGAACGCAAAAGGATGTGCAAAGGCCAAGAGCTCCCACATGACTAACACACCACTCCGTGTTTTGGCTGGAAAGGATAGCGAGTCACAAAATCAACCACCCACGCCGACAAATTCTAGCTTGCGTGTCGAGTACCAAACAAACCACGAGTATTGGGACCAAATTTTCCCATCAAAATGCATTGAGTACCAAATTCGATGAGTTTCAAAGCAGTTGAATACCAAAGTATCACAGTGAGCACCATTTTACATCGCCCACAAATGGCCAACCTCAACGAGGCCCATCGGGAAACTCCCCCAAGTGGAGAGTACCTGAGCAGGTGTGGCCCCCTTTACAAAGCCACTTACCTTGGGCATCTTGCGGAGGTTGGGAGAGAGCTTCAGGCAGGTGACGTGGCCACGGTCATCCCCGACGATGATGATGGGGTAGATGGCGTTGAACTGGACGTGAGTGATTTTGTTCCGCTTCTTGGCTACCACCGGCTGGTGGCAAATGGGTTCGTATTTGTTGACACTTAAGTCAAAGATGTAGGTCTGGTGAGGAAAAAAAAATAAGGCAGAGGATAAGAGAGGGAGGTTTTTCTGTCCTAGGCTTCTCCCAAAAGCACTAAGCCAACTCTGTGTACCGGCAAAATCTCTTTCATTAAATGAATGTGAATTTATTGCATTCACATTCAGACATCGGCCTGGTAAACAGTGTTGCAAAGATATAATTAATAGCTCAGACCTTATCTATCTTGGAAAGCTGCCCAGTAAATATTTCCACACGCAGTGTTAACAAGGAAGGGCTGGGCACAAAATCTCTAGGTTACACAGACAGATCTTCATGAGGCTGGAACCAACGAACCAACGAATAGTTTCTTGAAAAAGCCTCCTCCACTTTTGCCCTCTTTTAATCCTGATGGGAGCGGCCATTCATTGTCCAGCTGTGGCCTTACTTCCACGTCAACCCTGAGTTCTTAAGTGTGCCTTCCTTTTGGCAGTTCTGCGCATGCGCAGGCTGGGAACCAGCTCCAGCTACTCCCCCACCTCACTGCTGTCCGAGCCCTTCATTCTGAGCCTTTCTCAGCCTCCAGGACTGGACCATGTTCCTCCCCAACCTCCTTCCTGTCCGACTCTGCTGCCAGTTCCGTCAGCTACAACAGACTAGAGACACAGGAGAGAGGAGGGAGGAGGGAGAAGAGGCTCAGGTCATTCTCTGTGTAAAACACTACACATCCCCATTGAAGAGGCACCCGGGAGAGGCACAGTTAATAATTTCAGTCAATCGGAATAGAGTAGGAAGGGACCTTGGAGGTCCTCCAGTGCAACCACGTGTACATGGCGAGAGATATGACTCCTGTGAGTTTGCCGCATGGGTGGCGTAGAGAAGAAAGTTGTTCCAGAATTTTTTATTCTAAGTCTTGAACTACGTTTTGTGGGTTGGGGTTTTGCAAGCAGGGCATCTTTCCCTTGTGCTTCTTGGGTTGGCTTGAACCTCGTTGTTGGAACCGGGGGGTTCTGGCAATTGGAGGACTATGGAGAGGGAATGGAACGGAACAGAACAGAAAATAGAATAGAATAGAGCAGGGGTAAGGAATGTTGGCTCTTTTATCACTTATGGACTTCAACTCCCAGAATTCCTGAGGGAGCCATAAAAGGTTCCCCATCCCTGGCCTACTGGTTTTTTCAGTTGTGAGGGAAATCAATTTTTGACTTGAATGGGACTGTTTAATATACAAATGTAGGACATACAAAGAATATATATAAAAATATGTCCTACATTTGTATATTAAACAGTCCCATTCAAGTCAAAAATTGATTTCCCTCACAACTGAAAAAAACAGTAGGCCAGGGATGGAGAACCTTTTATGGCTCACTCAGGAATTCTGGGAGTTGAAGTCCGTAAGTGATAAAAGAGCCAACGTTCCTTACCCCTGGAATAGAGAATGGAATGGAGTAGAGTAGAGTAGAGTAGAGTAGAGTAGAGTAGAGTAGAGTAGAGTAGAATAACAGAGTTGGAAGGGACCTTGGAGGTCTTCTAGTCCAACCCCCTGCTTAGGCAGGAAACCCTATACCACTTCAGAAAAATGGTTCTCCAATCTCTTCTTAAAACCTTCCAGTGTTGGAGCATTTACAAGTTGTGGAGTCCAGCTGTTCTACTGATTATTAATTATTCTCATTGTTAGGAAATCTCTCCTTAGTTCTAAAGGTTGCTTCTCTCCTTGATCAGTTTCTACCCATGGCTTCTTGTCCTGCCTTCTAGTGCTTTGGAGAATAGCTTGACTGCCTCTTCTTTGGGGCAGCCCCTCAAGTGCTGGAACACTGCTAACATGTCACCCCTAGCCCTTCTTTTCATCAGACTAGACATACCCCGTTCCAACAACTGTTCTTCTTATGTTTTGGCTTCCAGTCCCCTAATCATCTTGGTTGCTCTTCTCTGCACTTTTTCTAGAGTCTCAACATCTTCTTTCTAGCCAGGTGACCAAAATGGGATGGCGTATTCCAAATCTGGCCTTCCTAATGCCTTGCCAAGAATTGCCAAGAGTCAGACACGACTGAATGGCTAACCTCTCCTCCTCCTCCTCCTCCTCCTCGTGTGGACCTTTAGTCTTCCCTGGATAAGTGACACCTCTGACTTTTCTTAGCTTTGTCACCCCCTGCTTTCTGTTGCTGCCAGAATCCAAGGCATGCTTGCTGCCTGGCATGGAAAAACGGCACCGAAGGAGCTTACACAAGTGACATTTGGCAGTCCTGCGGGCGTGGGACTGAGAGGCGCAGCGGAGAGAATCTCCAGCCTATGAAATATGTACCAACGGCTCTTCAGGGAAGACCTCAGTTGAAAACAGAACCAGAGCATGCTCAGCTGCTGCTGGGGTTGCTAGAGGGCGGAGGGGTTTGCTTTGATCTTTGAGCAGAGAGTAAGAAAGAGAGAGAGAGGGAGAGAGAGAGAGAGGGAGAGAGAGAGAGAGGGAGGGAAGAAGGGAGGGAGGGAGAGGGAGACAGAGACAGAGAGGGGCGCAAGAAGGGAGGGAGGGAGGCATGGAGAGAGAGAGAGAAGAGAAGAGACTTTTGGCTTCATGCAAGGAAAACAGCAGAAGCTGCAGAAGTCTTTCTTTCTCTCCCTCAAACTCTGCCAGAAAGGAGTCTTTTGTGCCGGCGCAGCCTATTGGCGCAGGAGGCCTTGCAGGGTCCCCAAGACTCCTTTCTGGTGGAGTTTGGGGGGAGAGAAAGAAAGACTTTTGCTGTTTTCCTTGCATGCAGCCAAAACCAGAAGAAGAAAGAAGCGGAAAGAAGCAGCCTGGTGGCCAGGCCAGGCCAGGCGTGTGGGGTGAGTGGGTCAAGTTCCCCCTCTGCACTTTCCCCCTTCCCCTCACTACCTCGTGTTGTTCGCAATGCAAGCGACGCAAGCCTTGTGTTCCCACACAGCCTGGATTAATTGCTTTTTGGGGGGAGGACATTTCTCTGCGGATCACCAGTGTCCCCCGGCCCATTGGTTGGTGACCACTGTTCTAGTCCAACCCCCTTCTCAAGATATTGGCTGTCTGACCTCTTCTTAAAAACCTTCAGTGATGGAGCACCCATAATTTCTGAAGACAAGCCGGTCCACTGATTCATGAACAGAATAGCAGAGTTGGAAGGGACCTTGGAGGTCTTCTAGTCTAACCCCAAGCTCATGCAGGAGATTCTACACCATTTCAGACCAATGGCTGACCAGTCTTTTCTGGAGCAGTCACAACTTCTGGAGGCGGGTCAATTTTTAATGGACAATGAGATCAACCACAGAGGGTCAAATTCATAGAAATGTCATTCTTTGGCTGCCTCTCTGCCGATGGTAGAAGGGCTTCTCCCGGATCAACCAGGGACTTGCGATGTCCCTGGGATCAACGGAATGCGCCCCTTACTGTCACCGTCTCTACGGGACGGTTTAGGTCCATCAGGACCGACCAGGGGCGAAGATATCAGCTGCGATCTCAGAGCCCCGAGATTGCAGCTGTATCACGGCAATGTGGCTCCGCCTTCTCTTCAAAAGAGACACTTTGAACACTTTGGAATATTATGAGGCGCATCCTGAAAAACAAATGGCTTTGATATTCCTAGATGCCCAAAAGGCATTTGATAACGTGAATTGGAGATTTATGCTATTATTACTGGAACAGATGGGCTTTGCCAGAAAATTTATTCAAGCAATAGAAGCCATATACTATATGCAATCGGCAAAAGTAATGATAGAGGGAGAATTTACAGACTCGATTAAGATAAGAAAAGGCACAAGACAAGGATGCCCATTATCACCTTTGCTATTTGTACTGACTTTGGAAGTGTTGAATAGAAATATTAGAGAGGACCAAAATATAAAAGGCATGAAAATTAAAAAGGAGGAATTTAAATTGCAAGCCTTTGCGGATGATTTGGTTTTCATTCTGGAAGATCCTCTAGAGACAGCTTTAAAATTATTGGAAAAGATAGAGAAGTATGGTGAGATGGCTGGTCTGAAAATAAATAAAGATAAAACAAAGATTCTGACAAAGAACATGTTATTAAGGCAAAGAGAAGAACTGGCAGACTTATTGAAAATCCAAGTTATGAACAAGGTTAAATATTTGGGGATACATTTGACATCAAGATGTACTACATTGAAAGAGAATAACTATATTAAGCTTAAACAGCAGATAGCATCTGATTTGAAGAAATGGGAAAATCTACAATTGTCATTGATAGGTAGAATTTCAACAATCAAGATGAATATTTTACCTAGAATTTTATATTTGTTCCAAACAATACCAATTAGGCTTGGCAAAGATTATTTTGAAGAATTAAATAAAATTGTGTTGAAGTATATATGGCAAGGTAAGAAAGCGAGAATAAAATTAAAACTTTTACAAGACGCTAGAACTAGAGGAGGATTTGGCCTTCCTAATTGGGAGTTATATTACTAAGCTGCAAATTTAATGTGGGTCAAAGAATGGATAACATTAAGAAAGTCTAGATTGTTGACATTAGAAGGACATGATTTATTATTGGGCTGTCATGCTTTTCTGTGGTATAAGGGAACTAAATCGCAGGGCTATTTTAGAAGACATTATATACGGGAGTCTTTATGGTTGAACTGGGAGAAAATTAAGAGACAATACTATTTGAAAATCCCAGTTTCGTTACCAACTATTGAAGCTTTTTCATATCCTATAACTTATAAGAAGGAACAAACAGTTAGATATGGGGAAATATTGGATGAAAAGGGTGAACTTAAAACGATGCAAAATCTAGAAGAACAAGGTATAAAGATGAATTGGTTTTCATATATACAAACACAATCAAGGTATCTGAAAGATTCTAAAACAGAGGGATTTTATGATAAATTGACTGACCTAGATAGGATTTTGACAGGTACTGATGAAAAAGTGATTAAAAATTATATAGTTATTTGCTGGAAATTAAATTAGAAGAAGAACAAGTTAAAGAAACAATGATTGCTTGGGCAAAGAATTTTGGATGTGGGATTGATTTAGAGAAATGGCAAAAATTGTGGTCTCAAAATTATAAAATGACAATGTCAACAGCATATAAAGAAAATTTGTATAAGATGTTTTACAGGTGGCACTTTCCCCCGACAAGAATAGCAAGAATGTTCAAGAATAAATCTGAAAAGTGCTGGAAATGTCATCAGATACCTGGCTCATATTATCATATGTGGTGGACTTGTGAGGACTCTAGAAAATATTGGACTAGAATTTGCATATGGTTGGAAAAAATGACAAAGAAACATATAGATTTGAGGCCAGAGATTTTTTTATTGGGAATTTTACCTGATACATATTGTTAAGCCTGGTTTCCCCAACCAGGGTTAGGGAGACAAGCTAAACAGAATGTGCAGCGTTAGTCAGATAGGCACACAGATAAATGAGTGAGCTAAGCTTGTATGTTTATTAACATACAGTAAAAATAACAGATACGCTTGTGCTATCAAAAATATAGTTTATTCCATTATGAGTTCATAGCATAGTCAAAATAACAGTCCAATAGTCATGTATCATTTAATCAGTCCATTCAGGGATATTCAGTTAGCAAAGTCCATGCAGAATATCCTATGTCAGTTCACTTACAAATCAGTCCTTTGTTTATCTCTCCCGTTGGAGCAATGCAGTCTTGATTCCAAGCAGTAATCAGGGATCATGAAAGCCAGAGAGAGAGCAAGCTGTCGTCTTGCTTCTTTTTAAAGTGCTTTCACAACCACTCCCTTAATTACTTTCCCATAGTTAAAGTTGCAGACACTTTAACTAACAAACTATGATTACTTAGTTATTATTTTACCTAAACCAGTTAGGGTAAACAATGTTATCCCTAACACATATGATAAAAATTTGAAGTATTTGATTGTAAATGTATTAACAGCGGCTAGGATTGTATTTGCTAAAAATTGGAAGAATGAGAGAATACCATCGCAGGAAGAAATTATTAAGAAAACATTGGAATGTGCTGAGATGAGTAGATTGACATTTGAAATTAGAGAACAAGAAGATAAACAATTCTATGAAGTTTGGGACCTTTTTTATCAATGGCTAGATAATAAAACGTAATAATAGAATATTTAGAAAGTAAGGAAATAATCAATTTAAATCTTTTTTTTTTTGCTTTGATAGTATCTTTATAAAATTTTATTAAGATAGACTTGGTATGACTTTATGATTGGTTATAAAATAAATTAAGTAAACTATAGTTATCTCGTTAAAGCATGAATTAATACAATTGTACTCAAATGATTGTTTAATAATGATATCAGGTTATATAATTGTTGTTTGATAATATGAGCTATTATGTAATACAATTACAATGGAGACTATGAAATGGATGCACAAAAAAGAGTGGCAAACCAACCGATACACTGTTTGTAAACATGAAGGAGGAGGATGCTTTTATGTTTTATGTCTTATGTTTTATGTGTTTTTGTTCATTGTTAAAATCAATAAAACTTTTTTCAAAAAGAAAAGAAAAGAAATGTTATTCTTTGGATGGAATTAGTGATACCTCTGCGTTACTGGACAGAATCACTTAGCTGAGCGAGGCTGATCTTAAATATATTTCCACAGGGCCGAATCTGGTTGGGAGTTGGATAGAAAACCAGCAAAGAAACTCCAAAGTTGGGGGAGAAAAGCATCTCAAAAAAGCAAATCATGTCTGGAGCTGCAGCTAAGAAAACAGCACAATTGTGTCCCGGAATTATTGTGCTCAACACAAGGGCACCTTCGCTGTGAATCTCTGTTGGACAAGTTTCCAGTCCATGATAAAAAAAACTCCCCCTTCAAATGGGCATTTGCGTTTGGAAAAAAAAATTGCTGCATTTCAAAAATTCCCCATCTAGGGGCCAAATGCAACTTTAAATGTTTAAAGAAAAGCAAATTATTCATTTTAAGTCAGCTTGCCCGGAAAGACAAGGTCAGCAAATTTTTAAACATCTGCGAGGTTATTTACCCTCATTTCCATAATGAAGAAAGGATGAATATTCAGTTCAATAATTCCAGATGATCTATTGTGTGGGGGGAGGGGAGAGAGAGAAAGAGAAACGTGAATTGAATGTGAAGCTTTTGCAAACAGGGCTGGCCATGGAGCCGCCTGTTCCAGGCTGGGCTTCCCAAGATCAGGAAGCCGACTCCTCGTTCTGATAAAACCCCTTTTATTTAGGTTAAAGGGAATTCCTCTCCAGCAAAGTCCCAGCAAAGAGTCTTTCATGAAATTTCACGACTACAGACCTTGATCAGGCTTGGAGAGTTGCCAGGCAGATAGCTTCCAAATGCCACACTGTAGCAGCAATTACTTGGCAAGAAGTCAGGGACAGATCTTCACCCTAATGAATTGAATTAATTGCCTCCTGCAAACCCCACTCTCCTTTCGCTCCTCTTTATTCCCTCTGGGAGGGGCCATTCACCGTCCACCTGAGCCTTTACTCCCAAGTCAACCCTTGTTCCTTAGCTGTTCCCTTCTTCTGGCAGCTCTGCGCATGAGCACACTGGGAACAGGCTCCAGCTGTTCTTCTGCCCCACTGATGTCCGACTCCGAAGGCAGCTGACAACTGTCAGACGGCCCTGGCCCCATCTCTGCCTCATTCATCAGAGCCTTCCCCAGACTCCAGGACTGGCCCAGGTTCCTCCCCAACCTCCGCACTTGGCTACTGGCGGGCCACAACACAGCCCAAGTATATTTCTATGGCCATTTTATAGTTGTCAACAGAAAGGGAGGGGGGGAAAGGGTTTGAAAGAGCAGTGTGGCAGCTTGGAAATCAAAAATGCATTCCATGCATAGTTTTTCAAAGATAGTAACTAGGTGACTGAAGTTTCAGCCTGCAAAATTCTAACTGGAGAGCATGATTGATGACTCTGGGCTATGGACGTGTCCCATTGGAGAATATGAATTACGATAAACCCAGGGGATGGAGGGGAAAACCGGGGTCAAGGGTGACCATGAATGATGTGCCTCAGAGTCGGCTACACCCAGGCAGTGCCGGACATGTTAACTCCCAATAAATCCTTTTTAAGTTTTGGAAGTTTGGCTCGAGACTCCTGATTTAATTGGGGGGAACTGCTGGAACCCTGACAGTTACTTTCTAAAGGACAATTCTGAAGGCCGACAGGCCACCAGATCTCCGATCACCACAGGAGTTATTATGGATGAGTCAGAAAGCAAGACGATAGCAGCTGAGCAAAAATGTGATGACCCGCCAATTGATGGAGTAGGGAAGAAAGGTAAGTAGAGGAGGGATATCAAACAGAGGAGCCCTCTACTCCCAGGGAGCATCTCCTGCTCTGGACTGCAGCTGGTCCATGCTGTGGTTCTTCTCATCTCTTTAGAGCAGGGGTGTCAAACTCAATGTCATTGAGGGTCGCATCAGGGTTGTGTTTGACCTTGGGGAAGGGGTGGCAGGATGGGCACGCACAGGGTGGCCAGCTCAACGTCCCCTGAGATCCTCCCTCCGTCTTATTATAATCCCCCTTCCTTCCTTCCTTCCTTCTCCTCCTCCCACCTCATTCCCTTCTAGCATTGATGATGTTCATGAAACGCCTGCAAGAAAACCACCAAGCTCAGAGAGCACCAAGGACCCCACATTCCTTCCTTCCTTCCTTCCTTCCTTCCTTCCTTCCTTCCTTCCTTCCTTCCTTCCTTCCTTCCTTCCTTCCTTCCTTCCCTCCCTCCTCCTCCCACCTCATTCCCTTCTAGCATTGACGATGTTCATGAAATGCCTGCAAGAAAATCACCAAGCTCAGAGAGCACCAAGGATCCCACATTCCTTCCTTCCTTCCTTCCTTCCTTCCTTCCTTCCTTCCTTTCTTCCTTCCTTCCTTCCTTCCTTCCTTCCTTCCCTCCCTCCTCCTCCCACCTCATTCCCTTCTAGCATTGACGATGTTCATGAAATGCCTGCAAGAAAACCACCAAGCTCAGAGAGCACCAAGGACCCCACATTCCTTCCTTCCTTCCTTCCTTCCTTCCTTCCTTCCTTCCTTCCTTCCTTCCTTCCTTTCTTCCTTCCTTCCTTCCTTCCTTCCTTCCTTCCCTCCCTCCTCCTCCCACCTCATTCCCTTCTAGCATTGACAATGTTCATGAAACGCCTGCAAGAAAACCACCAAGCTCAGAGAGCACCAAGGACCCCACATTCCTTCCTTCCTTCCTTCCTTCCTTCCTTCCTTCCTTCCTTCCTTCCTTCCTTCCTTCCTTCCTTCCTTCCTTCCTTCCTTCCTTCCTTCCTTCCTTCCTTCCTTCCTTCCTTCCTTCCCTCCCTCCTCCTCCCACCTCATTCCCTTCTAGCATTGACGATGTTCATGAAATGCCTGCAAGAAAATCACCAAGCTCAGAGAGCACCAAGGATCCCACATTCCTTCCTTCCTTCCTTCCTTCCTTCCTTCCTTCCTTCCTTCCTTCCTTCCTTCCTTCCTTCCTTCCTTCCTTCCTTCCTTCCTTCCTTCCTTCCTTCCTCCTCCTCCTCCCCCTAAACCCTCCTCCCTTCTAGCACTGATATTACCTTGTTAGGTTATGAAACATCTTCAAACAACCAGGCTCAGAGAGCACCAAGGACCCCACATTCCTTCCTTCCTTCCTTCCTTCCTTCCTTCCTTCCTTCCTTCCTTCCTTCCTTCCTTCCTTCCTTCCTTCCTTCCTTCTTATTTATTTATTTATTTATTTCATGATGTAGGGTCTCCTGCTTGGGCAGGGGAGTTGGACAAGATGACCTACAGGGTCCCTTCCAACTCTGTTAATCTGTTAAACCATGACAGACATGCGCGTGGAATTTCTCTAGCCCTCCATGAAGGGGAGATGAGAGAACCAGTCGTGGGTCTGTGTTTTCAGCTTTGTAGAGGGAGTGTTGATTGAGCCTTCTAGTCCGCACTTCCTGCATGAAGATTTATTCCCGGCCTGAAGTTTCCGCCGGAAGATTTATCGCCAATTCACTCCTGGTGGGAAAAGGTGAGGCATCCAGGGACATTTTCCTGCTGGTTGCTTAAAATCAATCTTACTCTTTCCAGAGTGAAGAGCAAGCCGAACAGTTTCTCAGATAGGACTGCTGAGCAGAACTCCAGACAAATTAGATTAAGGAGGGAGAAAGATCTGCTGAGGTGAGATAAAGGATTTTTTTTTTTTTTTATGCTTTCACAATTTCAGGATTGCTGCGCAAGGCCTGTTGCAAAGAGACATCCATCCAAGAGGTGCTCAAAAGTCCAATTGTCCATTCTGAAGCTGGCCTGACTGAGACCATCTCTGGGGCTTCAGTGTTGCTGCAGTGGAGATGAGAGTTAGGGAGGGGGGAATTGTCAGCTTTGGAAGCCATATTAGCACCAGATGCTTCCACGCTGCCACATTCTTCAGCGTGGGAAGATTTGGGGGGGGGGAGGGAATTGCACGGAGCATATGTGGTTAGACACAATAGCATTTTTCTTTAAAATCAAGGTCACGTTATTTCTGCACCTGGGTGAGAGCATGTCTCAAGTTGTGACGGATGGGGATTGGGGCATGTGATGGAATGGGGGGGTGCAGGGGATGGATTTGTCATTTTTACTTATTGGAGGGCAACCCGGAACTTTCAGATTCAGGTTTTCCCAGATGTGTCACTACTCAAATAAAAAGGAGACTTTTGAGAAAAATGCCTGTCTCAGGGTTTTTAATTGGAGTTGGGTTTTTCTGCAAGGTTGACAGAGGTCGAGGTTTTGTAGCCAGAACAAAATAGTTTTTTTTTTTTTTCCCCTGGGAACCAAGGACATTCCCATAGTGGCTGAAGAGAGGAGGGGTGATGTCACCAGGCAACCAGACAGCGTCTTGATTGGACCATGTGACTGGTTGTTTGAGAAAGGGGGAATTACTTTAATTGGTGAAAACCGGCGGGAACCTTCAGAATCGGTTTTCACCAGTCTGTGTGCCAAAATCTTAAGTCCAATCAACCTGTTCTTTGAGGTATCTGCTTTCCTCGGAGTTCGGTTTGCTTTGGGTGTATTACTTGGAACTCTGACACCAATTTTTTATGAATGTGTTCTACCTCTTTCGGACAACCTTGTCTGATCAAAGGCCGAGCAAGATCAGACCTGATTTAAATAAGGGATGGAAACTGATTAAGGAGAGAGATTCAACCTGGAAATAAGGAGAAACTTTTCTGACAGGGAGAACCATCAACCCGTGGAACAGAAGTTGCCTTCGGAAGTTGTGGGAGCTTCATCACTGGAGGCTTTCAAGAAGAGATTGGACTCTCATCTGTCAGAAATGGTGTAGGGTCTCAAGCTTGGGCAGGGGGTTGGACTAGATGACCTATAAGGTCCCTTCCAACTCTGATTATCTGTTATCTGTTAAACGTCGATGGGAAAAACCAGGAAACCCTAAGAGCTTCTAGGCTAGACTGGGAAAAAGGCATTGGCTGACTATCTCCATAGGTTTGCCAGGAAAGTTATGTGGATGGGGGCTGGGAAGCACCCAGCCTGGCAGGGAGAAAGGGTCAAGTAAGGAATTAGCCTGGAGTCATTGCACAATTGCAAAAGCACCAGGTCCAAACAGCCTTAAGTTCATCCGTCCATTTGTAGGATTGATAGGCCACCTACTTGCTCTCAGTAATTGTCGGCGGCTTATAACCAATAAAACCCCTCACACATATACTGTGATGACCCAGGGTGGGATACAAAACAAACGCAGTCACAGAAAACGGGCTGGAGGATGTCCACGGATAACACACACTGGGAAGGACACCAAACTCAGAGAGGAACCATCGACTAGAGATATTTACACGCTTTGTTTCCAGTACGCAGGTCCAAACTCTTATTCAGTTGTCATACCTGCAGCCCATGAAGGGGATCAAGGCCCCCTCCTCCCAAAGAGACCACATCTCTCCCTTATCTTCTCCTCCCTGAGTGCTCTAGGATGGAGAGGGGATGGGCCTGGGTCCTCTTCTGACTGCCCAGCCAGCCTCTGCCCTTCCCCAGCCTCCTCCCCAACCTCCGGAGCCACCCTTCTACTCCCTGTGGGCTGTTCCTCCTCTCCCTCTGAGTCAGTCTCCAACAGGACAACACTCAATCAAAGGAGCCACTTCATGGGCTCCATCCCACTCTGCATTCCCCAGGCCCCCTGGCAGAACTCAGCCTTCAAAATCTTGCAAAAAAAAAGTGCCAGAGTAGGATCCAGTCTAATCTCTGCAGGATGATGTTTGGAAGGGAGGGAGTGTTCTGACCCAAACCTTGTTCCAAGGAAACAAACATCAAACGGAGGTAACAGCAAAACCTTTTAATGATTCTTTGCAAATTCCTTCCCGTTTAAAAGGCTGTTTCAAACTCATTGTCTCTGATAAGAACGAGCCTTGCCAAGGTGGTGGAAGGCTGCCAAGAACACCAGATAACGTTACTAAGAAATATTTCAAACACAAAGCATCTCCAAACACCAACCAAGATATCCCGAATGTCCACAAGGCTTGAGTGCAAAAACTTCTTTGCTTCCTGCAAAGAACTCCGGTTTCTCAGCTGGCTTTTATCCCTTATGGGAGGGGCCATTACCTTGCAGCCTTACTCCCGAGTCACCCGTGCTGCTGCAGCTGCTCTTTCCTTCAAGCAGCCCTATGTGCACACATGCACTGGGCACAGGCTCCTCGGGGGCCTTTTCATCACTGCTGCCAGCCTCCACAATCTCCAAAGGCAGCATTCCACTCCCTGATGGTCCTGGCCCCGTCATCCGAGTCCTCGCTCTCCGAGACCTCAGCCATCCGCACCTGATGTCATCGAACCACAACAGGAAGCCACCATTGAGAAGGCCCTTCATCTGGATTCTGCCAAATGTACTTCCTTCAGGGATGGAACCAGGGGTGGGATTCTACCGGTTCGCACCTATTCTCTAGAACCGGTTGTTAACATTCTAAGCAGTTTGGAGAACCGGTTGTGAGAAGAAATTACAGGGCTAATCCTGTAAGGAAGGCAGGAAGGAAACATTCTGGTGTTGCTTACAGAAATGGCCTCTCCATTAAGCCTTATTACATTCTTGGCAGGACTAGACTTCCTGTCTCAGGAACTTCTCTGGAGTTTTTTTCCCCTCCTTTGCTGATACTTTGCTCGTGTGGAGTCACCATTCAAAGTTACAATGGCACTGAAAAAAGTGACTTATGACTGTTTTTCACACTTACGACTATTGCGGCATCTCCACAGTCATGAGAGGCCAGGCGAGGAGATGAGTGCCTTGATGTGAGTGATATTGAGTTGGCCAAACCCAGCCAATAACATGACCACCAAGCCATGTCCACCCAGTCACATGACCACCAAGCCACTCCCACCAACTAAGCCCCGCCCACAGAACCAGTTGTTAAAAAATTTGAGTCCCACCCCTGGATGGAACCCACAACATTCCTTGTCCCCCCACTCTAATGGGTGGGGTGGATGTGACTGGCAAGAGACGGTCGCTCAGATAACCTGATCCCAAGCCATGGAGGACTTTAAAGGTGACAATCAGCACTCTGACTGTCTGTGGAGTTTGTCAGCCATCCAGATCATGGTTGTCCCAAAGGTGCTTTTTCAAGAGGCAACTGGACTTTCTGGGTTTTCTTTGAAGATGTTTCACTTCTCATCCAAGAAGCTTCTTCAGCTCTGACTATGACAAAAATGCTTACAAACCATCGGCATAAACAAAATCCTTATCAGTTAATTGTAAACAGTGGGTTTACTTGGCGATGTATCTATCCTGAGACAAGACCTTTAACACCATCACATATTCACCTTGGGAAAGACTCTATGGGTGCATAAAAAGGCACTAAACATCTGGGTGACTGTGAGACATAATAATAATAAACAGTGGGCCGCTTAGTTAGCTGCCACCGGAAGATTGCCCCGACTGGCTACAAGCAATGGCGTGACAAAGTCGCAACAAATGGAACATTGGAAGATCTAAAAGAGATGCCTTTGGTTGCAAGCAAGAACTGGTGGGACCATAAAATAGGGGAAGTCGCAGAAAAGGAAGTAGTTAATTTGCTCTGGGACTTTAGAATTCAGACAGACAGACGACCACCTGCCACGTAACACCCGGGACTTAACAACTGTCGATAAGAAAGCCCCCAAAAGTCTGAATAGTGGATGTGGCAGGACCTAGAAACCACAGAATAACAGAAAATATAAAGGCCTGCAAATAGAAGTAGAACAACGGTGGCAAAAGAAAGCAACTGGAGCACCAATAGTGATAGGAGCTTTGGGTGCAATCCCAAAAAACCTGGAGCACCACTGGAACACCTTCGGCAATTACAGGCTGCAAAAGGCAGCTGCAAAAAAAAAAAAAAATAGCTGCAAAAGGCAGCTTCACTTGGAAAAGCTGGAGACCTTTAACACCATCCAACATTCACACCTGCCTATCCCAGGTCCCTGGGAAGGGCTCGAGAGGTGGATAAAAATGTCAAATTCAGTTTAAACTCTGACTTGACAACGAACCGTTAATAATAGAGCCCTATTCAAACAGCATCGGCGTTGACAAAATCCCCATCGGTCAATTGCAGAAGGCAGTTTTAGTTGGAACAGCTCACATCTGAGCACAACTGATAATCTTTAACACCGTCCAAGAACACAACAATATTAATCGTTCGGCACTTGACTTGGTTGCAGGAAATATTGAAACAATGTGCACAGTTGGGGAATATGATGGTCTTAGAGCCCGCTGGGTTCTTTCCTTGCTCTCACTTGTGCCACAGAGGTCCCTCTTGCCTTCTTCACCTGCTGGAATCCCAGGGTTTATCCCACGCCGGGGGGGGGGGGGGGGGCTCTTACCTTCCCGTCGGCGGTTACAGCTGCAAAGACGGTGGAGGAATAAGGCGCCCAAGCCACGTCGCCAACTGCAGAATTCAGGTCGTAGATAAACATGGGTGTCCTGCAAACAGGAGAGGCGAGAGGTCAAGTGGAGCTGCAGGATTTTCTCTTTGCCCAAGGAAGGGAAAACACTTGTAGGACCAGGGGAAGTCCGAATGCGGATGGCCCTGGCTAAAAACTAGGTCAGGCACCCGGGGAAAGCTGGTTGGAGAGAGAAAGCAGAAAGCAAAGCAGGAAAGTTCAATTCTGATGTTTTCTAGAAACTAAAGGCATCAAGAAGCACCACCGAGAAGTTCCCTAAAAGGAGAACAAGAAAAGAGATCCCCCAGAAATGAAGATCAAGGGAGGCACTAATACCATTCTATAAAGCTGGCCCACCCCTGTGGAGGAGCTCCAGCTATGGCCATGGTTTGTGGTTGGTCCAAGATGTGTAGTGTTGTGGCCTTCTAGCTGCCAGCAGAGCTGGGGGAGGAATCGGACTATGAGGAGGTTGGGGAGGATCTTGGGCCAGTACTGGAGGCTGGGAAAGGCTCTGATGGCTGCTCTGCATTGGACACAGAGATAGAGCCAGGGCCATTGGACATTTCCCAGCCACCGGAGAGGCAGTTGCCTTCGGAGGTTGCGATGAGTGAGGAGGAAGAGTAGCTGGGGCTTGTTGCAGATGCACATATGCACAGAGCTGTTAGGAGAGGGGAACAACGGAGGACAATGAGCTGGCTCGGGAAGCAAAGCACACGTGGATGGCCCCTCCCTGGCTGGGGAATAAATAGGAGGAAAAGGGAGGGGCTGTCAGAGGAAACAACAGTTTGTCTTTCTGAATTTTGCTCATTATGTTTCGTGCCATAAAGGCTGCTTGGCCTAGCCATGATCGCAAGGAACCAATAAGGTCTGTTACTGCCATTAACTCAAGAAGAGGTTGGACTGCCATTTGTCAGAAATGGTGTAGGGTCTCCTACTTGGGTGGGGGCTGGACTAGATGACTTATAAGGTCCCTTCCAACTCTGATGATCTGTTATCTGTTTGAGGACTCTTGCCTGGACTTTTTGGTGGGTGAATGCCATTCATTCACAAAAGGTAAATAAAGAAGAGGATTTTTGTGACAAGGAATCTGTTTCTTGCTTCTGCTAAGGCTGGGTCAGAACATGTGGTCCATGTCAACTCATAAAATATTTCTCTGGTCTTTTTAGAGTTGCCAACAGAAAGGGACGGAAGAGCAGCGCAGCAGCTTGGAAACCGAAACTGCATTCCATAAATGTTTTCAAAGATAGTAACTAGATTACCGAAGTTTCTGCCTTGCAATATTCTAATTCTGGAGAGCATGACCGATGACTCTTGGCTATGGAGGTGTCCCATTGGAGAATAGGAATTAGGATACACCCATTGGGTGGGGGAAAACGAGGGTCAAGGGTGGAAATGAATTGTGTGTCTCAGAGTCGGCTACACCCAGGCAGTGCCGGACATGTTAATTCCCAATAAATCTTTTTGAAGTTTTGGAAGTTTGGCTCAAGACTCCTGATTCAAATGGGGGTCACTGCCGGAATTCTGACAGCCCACCTGGAAGGGTGCAGGCTTTGGCTGGAAGCACCTACTTGATGGTGTGATCCCAGATCTTCACGGTCCAGTCTGAGCTGCAGGAAATAAAGACCTTGTTGTGGAAGGGGTTCCAGCGGACGGCATCCACCGCCATGTGGTGAGCGTGGAAGATATCCAGGAACTGGCTCGAGTAGGTCTTGGAGCACTGCAAATTCACAGGAAGGGGATTATACTGACTGTTTCCTAGTATGATTTGATTGCTGATTGTACCCTATGACTATCATTAAGTGTTGTACCTGATGGTTCTTGACTCTTGATGAATGGATCTTTTATGTACAGTGAGAGCATTTGCACCAAGACAAATTCCTTGTGTGTCCAATCACACCTGGCCAATAAAAGAATTCTATTCTATTCTTTCTTTCTTTCTTTCTTTCTTTCTTTCTTTCTTTCTTTCTTTCTTTCTTTCTTTCTTTCTTTCTTTCTTTCTTTCTTTCCTTTCTTTCTTTCCTCCTTTCTTTCTTTCTTTCTATATCTATCTATCTATCTGTCATCTATCTATCTATCTACCTTCCTACCTACCTACCTACCTACCTACCTATCTATCTGATTTGATTGCTTATTGTAACCTATGATATGTGTTGTACCTGATGATTCTTGACTCTTGGTGAATGTACCTTTTCTTTTATGTACACTGAGAGCATTTGCACCAAAGACAAATTCCTTGTGTGTCCAATCACACTTGGCCAATAAAAGAATTCTATTCTATTCTATTCTATTCTATTCTATTCTATTCTTTCTTTCTTTCTTTCTTTCTTTCTTTCTTTCTTTCTTTCTTTCTTTCCTCCTTTCTTTCTTTCTTTCTATATCTATCTATCTATCTGTCATCTATCTATCTATCTACCTTCCTACCTACCTACCTACCTACCTATCTATCTATCTATCTGATTTGATTGCTTATTGTAACCTATGATATTAAGTGTTGTACCTGATGATTCTTGACTCTTGGTGAATGTATCTTTTCTTTTATCTACACTGAGAGCATTTGCACCAAATACAAATTCCTGGTGTGTTCAACCACACTTGGCCAATAAAGAATTCTATTCTATTCATATTTATTATTCTTTCCTATTCCTTATTCTGTTCTGTTCTATTCTATTCTATTCTATTCTATTTTATTTTATTTTCTATTCTATTCTTATTCATTATTCTATTCTATTCTATTCTATCTGGCTGTCATGTGTAAAGTGGGACTAGAACTCACAGTCTCCTGGTGATTGGCCCAAAGTCACTCAGGTGACTTTCATGCCTGAGGCAGGACTAGAACTAACTTAAGTCCTCAACTTAAGACCACAATTGGGCCCCAAATTTCTGTTGTTAAGTGAGATATTTGTTAAGTGAGTTTTGCCCCTTTTATGACCTTTCTTGCCAGAGTTGTTAAGTGAATCACTGCTGTTGTTAAATGAGTCACGTGATCATGACGTGAATTTGGCTTCCCCATAGACTTGGCTTGTCAGAAGGTTGCAAAAAGGGACCACATGACCCCCCCCCGGGAACGGTACAACCGTCGTAACTGTGAGTCAGTTACCAAGTGTCTGAATTTTGATCACGTGATCAATGTGATTCTGCAACGGTCGTAAGTGTGAAAAACGGTGATAAGTTGCTTTTTTCCAGTGACATCGTAACTTCAAATGGTCACTAATGAACTGTTGTAAGTCAAGGACTACCGATCGATAAATACGGTGTTTTCCCGAAAATAAGACCCTGTCTTGTATTTTTTTGCCCCCCCAAAAGGCACCAGGTCTTATTTTGGGGGAATGTCATCCACTGACGAAGCTCACTTGTGTGCGTCACTCCCGGCCTCCTTTTCGCTGTCAGAGGCCTTCAGGAACTTCTTCTTCTGTGGCTGGCAAGGCTTTCCCGGAGGCCTCTGCGATGGATAACAGAGCTCTGGATTGATCCAGAGCTTTATTCTCAGCTCCAGAGGCCTTCAGGAAAGCCTTGCCAGCCTTGCCGGCTGCAGAAGAAATGAGCCAGCAAGGCAGGTATCGGGGGATGCGAGGCCTGGCTTACACCTGTCCAAAGGAAAGCAGTAGGGCAGCTCCACTCCCATCCTCACAGCTTAATTTTTACCCGTCCATTGTGGATTGGGAGGGATCTTAATTAGGGCTTATTTTGGGAGCACGTTTAAAAAAAATTCAAGCTAGGACTTACTTTCAGGGTAGGTCATCTTTTTTGGGGAAACAGTGTAAAATAAAGATTTTTTTTTTTTAAACAAATTTTATTAATTTTACAAACACAATACACAAGACATAAACTAAAACATCTTTTCTAAAGGCTGCCTGATCCCGGGTTAAAACTCTTCACACAGACACAAATTCAAACGTCATATTCATTTTATATATCCTTCCATATCTTGTTATCATTTTCTTTTCTTTTTCTTTTTATAAACCAATTTTATTAATTTTACAAAAACAGTGCATAAACAATCAAAGCATAACAGCTTATAACCATTTTCAGTAACATTCTTTGTCTGTTCTATTTCCAACTATCCATTCATCTTTTTTCTTTTACTATACTTCTCCTATACACTATTTGGAGTGACGCCTTTACCCTAACTTAAAAGTACTTCATATAACACTTAATTTATCTTGGGATTCTGTTTAATAAATTCTAAATTTACACAATAAATTTTATACTCTAAATACACATATAAAAACACAATCTTATATGCCTTCCAGAATCCCCCTTTTATCCTTAATTATTCACCCATTGTCTCTAAATAAGCTTTTTTTCTTTAGATCTTGCTTCCCACCATTGAGGCTTCTCCTCCCCCCCTTTCCCTCTTGCTTATTCTTCTCCTTGCCCTTTTTACCCCTTTGTCTCTCCTCCTCCCTTTTCTTACTCCCTTTCCGTTGCTTTCTAACCTTGCATCCACCTTTCCTCTCATTTTTCTCTTTTTTGGTTGTTTTTTCAAACCTTAAAATCCCCTTTTTCTTATCCTCTTTCTCCTCCTCCCCGGAAAAAAACCATTGTTCATCAAAGATGGCTTCTTCTTCCTCTTCTTCTTTGTCCCAGTCGTTTTGCTGCGTAGTCAACTTTTCATAAGTACATAACGCCATTTCTAAAAATTGAAATGAAGTGCCCAAATCTTTTCCATCTTGTTCTTCCTTTTTATATTTTTGATATTCAGTCTTTAGTTCATCCACAAGCGATGCCATCCTGAAAAGAGAAACTTTCCCCAAAACAACCAACCAAGTATTTTTAATCAAAAATAATTCAAAAAAAGTTCCAAAAGTTAATACTTTTCTTCCTTCTTCTATTTCTCTTTCTGGGGTTACTGTTTAATCAAAGAGGTCCAATTACCATATTTCTTTGGGGTTACTGTTTAATCAAAGAGGTCCAATTACCATAATTCTTTTTTTAGTATTCTTGGCAATCTCCTCCTTTTTCCACTTCTGCTCCAATATTTTTCCGCTCCCTTCCCACTTGCAACATCAATTTTTAAATGATCAGAAATCCATACCTCCAATAAAGGTTTTCCAATTTCTTAAATTTTTAAGTCCAATGTCCAAGCAACTTTCAGAATATTTCACCTTCAGTGCCCAAACAAATTTCAAATCTTCTGCTTTTTTCATGGGGTGGGAGAGTAAAGGAAAAAAAAAGTTCCCTTTAACAGCTTCTCCGCCGCTTTCGATCTTCTTAGGGATACAATGTATCCTCCAGCAATTCAGACAGCTCAGTTCCAGCGAATTTAAAGGATGTTGATTAACCCGGCTCAGCCAGCACTTTCACTTTTCTTGCTTCCTCCAGCACAATCTTACCCGGTTGCTGGCTTCTTCGTGGTGGCCATTGCTGACCGCCGCTCCACCGCCTTGGGAAAAAGGGGTTTTTCCGGACGAGGAGGGGGTCTGCGACACCCCCAACCCCCTGTCCGGCTCCCCACTCTCTTCGGCTGTCCCTACAGGGCAGCCATATACCCCTGACCCATTTGGATCGGGAGTACCTCGGCGGCTAGCACAACAGGAATCGTGAGCGGTCGCGAATTCCTGCTGCCCCGAAGCCACGCAAAAACCGGAAAACTAAAATAAAGATTTTTTTTTAATCCCGCTCCCTTCCTCTCTTTTTCCCAGTTTCTCCAACTCCAGTTCTTCCTTCAGATTCCTCAGAAGAAGAATCAGAGGTTCTGGAATGTTCTTTTTAATGCGCCTCATGTATTCTTTACGACTTATGCAACCAAAAGCCTTAAAGGAATCAAGAAAGAAAGAAAGAAAGAAAGAAAGAAAGAAAGAAAGAAAGAAAGAAAGAAAGAAAGAAAGAAAGAAAGAAAGAAAGAAGTCTTGAATTTTCCTGCTTTCTCCATTTCACCAGGTGTTTTGAATCTATCGCCATGGCCTGAAATCAGCTTATTCTGCTTTTTATATTCAGCTCCAGGTGCGGCTCTATTCCTCTTTGTAAGATCTTTAGCAAAAACTTTGTTTACGTAAGCCATTCAGGCAACAGTCTGCATATTTTTGTGCATTTACCTTCCTTCCATATATAGATTTCTGCAGCCCACACAGTCTTGTTCTATATTTATTGAAATAGAGTTGTTAGCATTTAAATGGCTCCTTCAATCGTATTTCAACTGCATCTGGCATTTTCCTATTTGACAAGAGCTGGGTTCTTTCTTTCTTTCTTTCTTTCTTTCTTTCTTTCTTTCTTTCTTTCTTTCTTTCTTTCTTTCTTTCTCTTTTTTCCCTTTCTTTCTTTCTTTCTTTCTTTCTTCCTTCCTTCCTTCCTTCCTTCCTTCCTTCTTTCTGTCTTTCCTTTCTTCCTTTCTTTCCTTTCTTCCTTCCTTTTTCTTTTTCTTTCTTTCTCTCTCTCTCTCTCTCTCTCTCTCTCTCTTTCTCCTTCTTTCATTTTTTCTGAAATGGTGTAGGGTCTCCTGCTTGGGCGGGGGGTTGGACTAGATGACCTACAAGGTCCCTTCCAACTCTGTTATTCTGTTTTCTTCTGTCTTTCTTTCTTTCTGTCTTTCTTTCTTTCTTTCTTTCTTTCTTTCTTTCTTTCTTTCTTTCTTTCTTTCTTTCTTTTCTTTTCTTTGCTTTTCTTTCATGCCAGTATATATACTCTCTCTACAGATATTTCTCTCATTCTATAATCCCATCTTTAAGGACATCACTACAGAGTTTTCAATCTTCATTTAGTTCTATTAGATATTTCCCATGATTGAGTAATCTTAATTTAGGTGTGATTTCGGTAATTTCCTTAATTTTTCCTTTCCTTTTAAAATATACAGTTTTATTGCTATTTCCCTCTATTTGTTAGGGCTTTTGAGTGAGTTAATTCTTTCCCTTCCTTGCATGACCTAAAGCCCACATCATGCATTGTAAGTTTCATTGCTAAAAGAGTCCATTCTCCATCTTCCCTAAGTATCATGATAGCTTCATAGCTGTACTTTGAAAACTTTGAAAAAACTTTCAAAGTTTTTCCCCCCTCCCATTTTTGATCTCATTATGACTCCTCATTCCACAGGTTCTCTTTTATATTCTTAATAAGGTTACTAAATTTGTTCCTCACACTGATCTTTTATTCTAACTTATCTCAAAAACAAACAAACAAACCCCCAAACCCTTTTTTTTTCAACAAACCATATATGGAAATGACATCTTGACCACGGGTGGAATGCAAATATTTTTACTACCAGTTCTGTGGCCGTGGCTGGGTGGGTGTGGCTTTTTTTGCAGCACACACACACGTACCCTGCGCTTCGGGGTCTCAGGGAAGCCACCTAGGTGAAGCAGTAAACTGATCGTTGGGAGCAAGAAAGAGAGAAATAGTTTGTTGTTGTTTTTATTACCAGGTGGGCTGAATGGTAATATTTTTTTACTACCAGTTCACTCGAACCGGGCCGAACTGGTAGAATACCACCACTGATCTTGACTGATTTTTCTCCATTCTAAAGCCTAAAAAAAAACCACAGAACAGAATAACAGCGTGGGAAGGGACCTTGGAGGTCTTCTAGTCCACCCCCCCTGCTCAAACCTCCAGTGATGGAGCAACCCACAACTTCTGGTGGCAAGCTGTTCCACTGGTTAAATTGTTCGCATTGTTAGGAAGTTTCTCCTTAATTCCAAGGTTGCTTCTCTCTTTGAATAGTTTCCATTCTTTGTTTCTTGTCCTGCCCTCTGGTGCCTTGGAGAATAATTTGACTCCCTCTCCTTTGGGGCAGCCCCTCAAATATTGGAAGACTGCTATCATGTCACCCCTAATTCTTTTTTTTTCTTCATTCAACTCAAATATATTCTTTATATATTTTAGTCTCCAGCCTCCTAATCAACTTTATTGTTCTTCTCTGCACCGCTCCAGAATCTTAACATCTTTTTTGTATTGTGGCAACCCACAGGATTTTTTTTTCAAAAAAAAAACATAGCACTTATAATTTTAAGACAACCAGTTTGGTGTGCTGGTTAATGCATCATGAGCTGAGATAGCACAGTGGTTAAAAGGCAACATTGCAGGCTACTTCTGTTGATTGCCAGCTGACTGCAGTTTGGCAGTTCAATTCTCACCAGCTCCCGGCTGACTCAGCCTTCCATCCTTCAGAGGTCAGTAAAAGGAGGACCCAGCTCATTGACTCTGCTTAGAGAGGGCTGTGAAGCACTGTGAAGTGGTATATAAGTCTAAATGCTATATTCATGATCACTTTCATCTTCTTTTAACGACTCCATAATCCCTTGCAGTGTAGAGCAGTGGCCCCCAACCTTTTTTGTCCCACGGACCAGGACCGGCATCACAAAATGATCCACGGACTGGTACTGGCATCAGCACGCACGACCAAGGCAAGGCGAGCCGAGCGACCGGCCAGCCAACCGTCCCCCGCTTCTTCCTGCCACCTTCAACTCCTCCTTTGTACCTTTGTCGATGGGCTTTTCGGGCTCTTTCTTAATCTCCTCCTAATGCAAGACTCCACCGCCATCGGGATGGCTCTTCGTTCGAAGCCGCCCTCCCCCCCTCGACAAAACTAAGGCGCGAGGATTCCTTCGGCACCCAAACGCCACTTTCCGACAACTGACAAGCTCACCCGGAAGCACTTTCTCAAGCGCCGTGGAAACAAGATGGCGGCGCCCACTTCTTTGCGGCCTGGTAAAAAATGATCCACAGACTGGTAACGGTCCGGGGCCTGGTGGTTGGGGACCACTGGTGTAGAGTCTGGGCAACTGAATGGAGCTAGTAGAGTGCTTACTGGCCGGATGTCCTTCCTGTCACCAATGCAGAGTTTTTTTTTCCAGCAGCTATATTCTCAGTGTGCCCAGAGAGGAGAAATTTCTGCCCCTTACCTGGGATCAAACTCACAGCCTCCTGATTGTGAGGTGAGAGCTCCACCACTAGGCCACCTCACCACTCCTTATTGCTATATTGCTATCAGCCTAGAAACTGGGAGACTGTGGGTTTTAGGCGTGAGGCAGGGGGTCAACTGGGTGACTTTAAGCCAGTCACTCACTTTGAGACCTAGGAGGAAGACAATGGCCAACTACTTCCAAAAATCTTGCCAAGAAAAAGGAGACGGGAGGGAAGAGGGAGGAGGGGAGGGAAGGCAACAATTCATAACTCGCACCAGATGCCACAAAATATTTAACAATAACAACATCTCCATTGATGAAATTTTCACTTGGACTGAACTGCAAATGGCAGCATTACTAGGAACAGCCTACATTCTAAGATGATGCCCCTGTTGGAATCTGATTCCAAGGGGGAGGCTGAGTAGCTGACAAGGAGTGGGAGTGTGGCTCCGGTGGCTGTGGAAGAAACAGGGGAAGGGCACAGTCCAGCTGGACCTTCAAAGGAAGACTCAGGGCCACCCCCTCTTCATCCTAGGGCACACAGGGAGGAACGGAGAAGGGAGCAACATGGCTTACGGAAGAGAAAAAGGCCCTGATCCCTTTCATTAGTTGCAGCTGGGAGAACAGGATATAAGTGGGGCGTTTGCACACAGCTCCTTGATGGAAGAAAAGTGTGCATAGTCTTTCTTGAGACTTATCTGGGTTTTGGTGTCCTCCCAACTGTGGGTGCTGTGTTATCTGGTATAAGTCTGCAATTTATCATCCTGGCCTGCTGTGTTAATTACTTCAGTGTGGTTTGTGTTTTTTTTTTTTTAATTTCTAATTATCTTTCCTTTGGATTGGGGCTGCATTTCTGCCCTTCATAGACTGCTTTTGGAAAAGTTTGATCTCCAGCTGAGGATAATTGGACATTGGGGGCCAAGTTGGAAGCACTAAAGGGAATTTATTCTACTTTTGTGACTTTGTTATTTTTGTGCCATGCCCCCTTGAGTCATCACAATACCTTGAACACCTTTATATAACAACATCTGCCTCCCCAGGTCCTTTGAAAGGACTCAACAGGTAGAGAAAAATGTCAAACCCAGTCTGAACACCTGGCTGATGGTGCAACAAATCATAACAAGTCGGCTGAAGGCTTGAGTTAGCAATGGTGATCCAAGAATATTTCCAAAACGATTCCCCAAAATCAAAGATGGTGATGATTAGATCTTCCCAAGAAGGATGACATAATTAAAGATTAACCTTGTTCTGACCCAGCTCCCCAAACACGACAAACCGTCTGACGTGAACTCAAAAGATTCCTTTATTAGGCACGCCGGCAGCCCCAGCAAAAAACATTTATCTTGCACACTAACATTTGGCCTGGCGGGGAGATAAATAGTTGTCTGCCACATCTATTCATCTCTGCCCCCTGACTTTTATCCCCAGAACTCAGGTGGGGCTTCACTAGCAGTGGTGGCTCTTCCGTCCCAAGGACCAGCTCATAGATTTCCACTGTTCTCCTCTCCTCTGCCTTCTGCGCATCCGTGCGTCAGGCACTGAATCCAGATGTTCCTCCTCTTCCTCATCAGCCACCTCTGGACCTGGGGGCTATTGACTCTCCATCTGAGGGCTGATGGACAGCCTAGGCTCTGCCCCTCTCTTTCTCCCTCTCCCTTCCTTCCTCTCTCTCTCTCTCTTTCTCTCTCTCTCTCTCTCCCTCCCTCCCTCCCCCCCCTCTCTCTCTCTGGCAAAAACAAACATAATGTATTCAGTCCTCCGATATCATCAATCAGTCCCAAGCCTTAAGACCCCTCCTTCCGAAATCCACTAGTGTCATGCATTCCCAATTTTTCTAGCACTTCCCACCTGTTAAGGAAGTATTTACCTGCTGTATTTAGGTGAGGCTCGTAAATGCCTGAGATACTTTTCTTGACAGGGAAGGAGGCCACCTGTGCTCCATGACCAGAAAATGCAACCCAGTTTTATAAGAAAGTTTCTCTTACCTTGTAGATTTTGCCTTCCTCAGTACCCACTAGGAACAGATAATCAATCTTCTTGTGAAAATCAAAGGAAGTCCCACAACCTGTTTGACAAACCAAGAAAAAATTTACAAAGAAGGCAGCAAAATATTTGGGGACATATTTTGGCTAGGCTTTGATCGACATGAGGCCTTTGGTGAAGCAAAAAATATACAGTTGTTTTTTTTTTGAGCTAACTGTTGGAAACATCCAATTGCAGGATGACCACATCTGCCAGGGAACCAGCTGTTTTCCTGTCCATCCTTCCTCTACCACCACACACCAGCAATGTGAGTAAGAAGATGGTCAACCACATAGAGATGTGGCTGAGCGTTTAGGAACCTTTTTTTATTTTCATGGGAATTTGCTTAGGAAACTCCCCAAACCAAAGGAAGGACATACATTTCTTAAGCCAGAATGAATGGAATGGAATGGAATGGAATAGAATAGAATAGAATAGAATATTGGAACGTAGAAGAAGAGGAGAGGAGAAAAGAAAGGAAGAGAAGAGAAAAGAAGAGAGAGAATATTGGAATATAGAATGGAATGGAATGGAATGGAATGGAATAGAATAGAATAGAATAGAATAGAATAGAATAGAATAGAATAGAATAGAATAGAATAGAATAGAATAGAATATTGGAACGTAGAAGAAGAGGAGAGGAGAAAAGAAAGGAAGAGAAGAGAAAAGAAGAGAGAGAATATTGAAATATAGAATGGAATGGAATGGAATGGAATGGAATGGAATAGAATAGAATAGAATAGAATAGAATAGAATAGAATAGAATAGAATAGAATAGAATAGAATAGAATAGAACAGGACAGAACAGAACAGAACAGAATAGAATAGAATAGAATAGAATAGAATAGAATATGAATTAGGAATAGAATCGAATAGAGCTGGAAGGGACCTTGGAGGTCTTCTAGTCCAGCCCCCTGCTCAAGCAGGAGAACCTATACTATTTCACAGAGGTGACTTGTCCAGTCTCTTTTTAAAAGCCTCCAGTGATGGACCACCCATGATTTCTAAAGGCAGGCTCTCGAATTCTTCATCCGTGAGCTACAGAGGCTGCTTCATCGGATTAAAGGGAACTGCATCCAGGTTAAGCCACTTTTAGAGACTCCAGAAACGATCCTTTGGCTTCGTTTGAAGACCTTCCAATCAGGAGAGGCCTCTTCTTTCTCCTCACTGCTCACTAGGATTTTATGGGGCCAGGGGCGTTTGTTAACAGCACTTACTCCTAAGGAGTCCTGTCTAGAATTACTACTTTGGGTGCAGATAACAGAGAAAAATGAAGGGAAATTCAGACCGTATCAAGGAGTCCTTGGTGCTCTCTGAGCTTTATTGTTTTCTTGCAGACATTTTATCACCCAACTAGGGAACATCATCAGTGCTAGAAGGGAGGGGGGTTTGAAGGGAGGAGGAGGAGGAGGAAGATGGGGACTGTGGGGTCCCTGGTGCTCTCTTAGCTTAGTTGCTTCCTTGCAGACTTTTCATTACCCAACTAGGGAACATCATCAGTGCCAGAAGACAGTGGTGTTTGCAAAGAGAAGGAGGAGGAGGAAGAAGGAAGGGTGGGTCTATGGGGTTCTTGGTACTCCACCTCTTCACAAGCCCTTCCCCCTTTCTAGCACTGATGATGTTGCCTAGTTGGGTAAGAAAATGCCTACAAGAAAGCCACTAAGCTCAGAGAGTACCAAGGACCTCACAATTCTCCTCCTGTTCCTGCTCCTCCCCTCCACAAACCCCCCTCCCTTCTAGCCCTGATGGTGTCACCTAGCCAGGCAATGAAAGGCCTGCATGAAGACAACTCGGCTCACAGAGCACCAAGGAGCCCACCGTTCAATCCTGAGCCACCAAGATTTTCCTTCGACTGGAGGCTTTACCAATGGTGTGCAGCTGCAGCCCCTCCGGTCCTTCCACCGTGGTTCCTTCAACCAGCAGCTTGATGATATCTGTGTGGACCAGCTCATTCTGTTGGGGGAAGGAAGATCAGAGCTGTGTTGGAAGCACGGCGTCCACGAGAGAAAAGCTTTGAAACAGGAACATTTTCAGAGGGATTAAAAAGGAAGGAAGAGGAGGAAAGTGCTGAATGCTTCCTGAAGGGCCGCCCAATAACTTAGGGAAGGACAGTGATAATGGGAACATGGTAGATGTTCCATGGTGTCCTAGCAGACACCCATCTAGGTCACGGGGGTTCAACCTTGGCAACTTTAAGACTAGTGGACTGAAGTCCCAGAATTCCCTCGCCAGTCTGCATGACCCAATGAGGCAACGTCAACATTATTGAGTCTGTCATCTGCACACCTAACAAGACAGACACAGACTCCTTCCATTGAGGACCTGTATCCTGCACAAATCAAAAAGAGGACTGTGGAAATATTTACAAGATTTACAATATCCTGGACATAAACTCCTACCCTCAAAATGACACTTTAGAGCACTGCACACAAGAACAGTTTTTTCCTGAATGCCATCACTCTGCTAAACAAATAATTCCCTCAATGGTGTCCAACTATTTACAAAGTCTGCACTACTATTATTATTAATCTTCTCATCACTCCTTTCACCCATCCCCACCCACTTGTATAACTGTGATTTTGTTGCTTGTATCCTTACGATTTATATTGACTGTTTCCTGGTATGATTTGATTGCTTCTTGTACCCTGTGACTATTATTAAGTGTTGAAACTGATGATTCTTGATGAATGTATCTTTTATGTACACTGAGAGCATTTGCACCAAGACAAATTCCTTGTGTGTCCAAACACACTTGGCCAATAAAGAATTCTATTCAATTCATTCAATTCAATTCCATTCCATTCCATTCTAATTCTAATTCTATTTTTCATTCCTCTATTCTATTCTATTCTAATTCTAATTCTATTTTTCATTCCTCTATTCTATTCTATTCTATTCTATTCTATTCTATTCTATTCTAATTCTAATTCTAATTCTATTTTCATTCCTCTATTCTGTTCTATTCTATTCTATTCTATTCTATTCTATTCTATTCCATTCTATTCCATTCTATTCTAATTCTATTGTACCCTATGACTATCATTAAGTGTTGTACCTGATGATTCTGAACTCTTGACGAATGTATCTTTTCTTTTATGTACACTGAAAGCATTTGCACCAAAGACAAATTCCTTGTGTGTCCAATCACCATTGGCCAATAAAGAATTCTATTCTATTTCATTCTAAACATTGCTAGAAGAGAGTAAAGCTTGGTCTTGGTTCGTTTCACGTTCCCATCAACCATGTCAGAGTAAACCATCGGTATATAAACAGCAAGAACAAGAGCACTTAGACTTCTATACCGCTTCACAGTGCTTTTACAGCCCTCTCTAAGCGGTTTACAGAGTCAGAGAGCCTATTTTACAGTACAACAAAACAATAGTTTACAGAGCTTATTGACCCCCAGCAATCTGGGTCCTCATTTTACCCGCCTCAGAAGGAGGGAAGGCTGAATCAACCTGGAGCCTGGTGGGATTTGAACTGCCAAATTGCAGGCAGCCGGCAGGCAGCAGAAGTAGGCTGCAGTACCACACTGTGACCACTGCACCACCACAGCTCATCAAACTTTTCGCCTTTTTAGCACTGATGATATCCCCTATGGATAATGAAAAGTCTGCCAGAATACAACAAAGTTCAGAGAACACCAAGGACCCCACTGTCATCTTTCTCCTCCTCCTCCTCCTCCTCTTCCTCCTCCTCCTTCTCTTCCTCTTCCTCCTCCTCCTCTTTGGAAACCCCACTCCCTTCTAGCCCGGATGGTGTTCCCTAGTTGAGTCATGAAATGTCTGCAAGAAAACCACCAAGCTCAGAGAGCACCAAGGACCCCTTGATAAGGTCTGAATTCCCTGGTGGCTGGGGAATTCTGGGATTTGAATTCCACAAGTCTTAAAGTGGCCAAAGTTGGACGAGTCTAGGACTAGAACTCACTGTCTCCTGGTGAACGGCCCAAAGTCACCCAGCTGTCGTTCATCCCTGAAGTAGGACTAACTGTCTAACCTGGTTTTTAGCCTGGTGCCCTAACCACTAGATCAAATTGGCTTCTAGCAGACACTTAGGAATCCAGTAAAGGATTCACAGTCACAGAATAAATAGAAAAAATCTTTGTTCAAACACTGAGAGTGTCAGGGTTGGAAAAAGATGTGCTCTCGAGATGTCGCTTGGTTGGTTTTGGGTTAGCATAATTTGTTCTGCAAGGTTTACGGATGTGGGACCCAAGCCAACCGAGTTGCACGGCATTAACAATTAAACAAGCAATGGCTTAACGCGGCAGGACATCAGCCAAAAATAATAATAATGCCCCTAAAGGGCTACAATTCCCCTTTTTTTTTTTTAGCCAGAGGGTTGGTCCAGATTTATGGGCAGGCTGAGCTGAGTCTGCACGGATCATTCATCTTATAAATTGTTATCTTTCCCTTTGTTGGGTTTTAAAAGTCTTGAAAAGGATGAATGGGGAAAAAAAAAAAAAAGCATTATAGTTCACTCCCCATGAAAAACCTCCCAACAAAGCACAGCTCAGCTCTCTCGTTTCAAGAACAAAGTCCCCATATCTTTATTTTTTGGAAATGGCTGAATTAGTCTTGCATAATGGGAGAAAAGTTCTCCACTCCTCTACTCGTTGTAGAATACCTTATGCCACCAGACTTGAAATTTTAGGCTTAGACAACCTAGAACTGCGCCGCCTTCAATCCGACCTAAGTATACTACATAAAATTATCTATTGCAATGTCCTACCTGTCAATGACTACGTCAGCTTCAACCACAACAAGACAAGAGCACACAATAGATACAAACTCAAGGTAAACCACACCAAACTCGATTGCAGCAACAAAGTGGTCAATGCCTGGATGTTCTGACCCAAACCCTTTTCCAATAAAACAAACCCAGACCAAAGGGAATAGA
>CM066329.1:378614781-378669781 GCA_033807585.1 Hydrophis major | reverse complement strand
ACCTCTCTCTCTTTTTCTCTCTTTCTCTCTCTCCCCCTCCATCTCTCTCTCTAACTCTCATTCTCTCTCTCTCCCTCTCTCTTTTTCTCTCTTTCTCTCTCTCCCCTCTCTTTCTCTCTCTCTCTCCCTCTCTCTTTTTCTTTCTCTCTCTCCCCCTTCTTTCTCTCTCTCTAACTCTCTCTCTCTCCCTCTCTCTTTCTCTCTCTACCTTTCTCTCTCTAACTCTCTCTCTCTCTACCTCTCTCTCTTTTTCTCTCTTTCTCTCTCTCCCCCTCCATCTCTCTCTCTAACTCTCATTCTCTCTCTCCCCCTCTCTCTTTTTCTCTTTCTGTCTCTCCCCCTCTTTCTCTCTCTCTCCCTCTCTCTTTTTCTCTCTTTTTCTCTCTTTCTCTCTCTCCCCCTCCATCTCTCTCTCTAACTCTCATTCTCTCTCTCCCTCTCTCTTTTTCTCTTTCTCTCTCCCCCCCTCTTTCTCTCTCTCTCTCTCCCTCTCTCTTTTTCTCTCTTTCTCTCTCTCCCCCTCCATCTCTCTCTCTAACTCTCATTCTCTCCCTCTCCCTCTCTTTTTCTCTTTCTCTCTCTCCCCTCTCTTTCTCTCTCTCTCTCCCTCTCTTTTTCTCTCTTTCTCTCTCTCCCCCTCCATCTCTCTCTCTAACTCTCTCTCTCTCCCTCTCTCTTTCTCTCTCTACCTCCTTTCTCTCTCTAACTCTCTCTCTCTATCTCTCTCTCTTTTTCTCTCTTTCTCTCTCTCCCCCTCCATCTCTCTCTCTAACTCTCATTCTCTCTCTCTCCCTCTCTTTTTCTCTTTCTGTCTCTCCCCCTCTTTCTGTCTCTCTCCCTCTCTCTTTTTCTCTCTTTCTCTCTCTCCCCCTCCATCTGTCTCTCTAACTCTCATTCTCTCTCTCTCTCTCTCTCCCCCCTCTTTCTCTCTCTCTCTCCCTCTCTCTTTTTCTCTCTTTCTCTCTCTCCCCCTCCATCTCTCTCTCTAACTCTCATTCTCTCTCTCTCCCCTCTCTTTCTCTCTCTCCCCCTCTTTCTCTCTCTCTCTCCCTCTCTCTTTTTCTCTCTTTCTCTCTCTCCCCCTCCATCTCTCTCTCTAACTCTCTCTCTCTCTCCCTCTCTCCCTCTCTCTTTCTCTCTCTCTCTCTACCTCTCTCCTTCTCTCTCCCCCCTCCACCTCTCTCTCTAACTCTCATTTTCTCTCTACCCCTCTCTCTCTCTTTTTCTCTCTACCTCCTTTCTCTCTCTAACTCTTTCTCTCTCTCCTCTCTCTTTTTCTCTCTTTTTCTCTCTCCCCCTCCATCTCTCTAACTCTCTCTCTACCTCTCTTTTTCTCATTCTCCCTCTACCTCCTTTCTCTCTCTAACTCTCTCTCTCTCTACCTCTCTCTCTTCTTCTCTCTTTCTCTCTCTCCCCCCTCCATCTCTCTCTCTAACTCTCTCTCTCTCTCTCTAACTCTCTCTTTTTCTTTCTCTCTCTCTAACTCTCATTCTCTCTCTCTCTCCCTCTCTCTCCCCTCTTTCTCTCTCTCCCTCTCTCTTTTTCTCTCTTTCTCTCTCTCCCCCTCCATC
Organism: Hydrophis major; assembly: GCA_033807585.1. Classification (NCBI taxonomy): domain Eukaryota; kingdom Metazoa; phylum Chordata; class Lepidosauria; order Squamata; family Elapidae; genus Hydrophis; species Hydrophis major. The sequence continues at coordinate 378,668,210 of CM066329.1, read as the reverse complement.
TCTCTCTCTAACTCTCATTCTCTCTCTCTCCCCTCTCTTTCTCTCTCTCTCTCCCTCTCTCTTTCTCTCTCTCCCCCCTCTTTCTCTCTCTCTCTCCCTCTCTCTTTTTCTCTCTTTCCCTTTCCCCCCCTCCATATCTCTCTCTCACACACACACACACAAACACACACAGACAGACAGACAGACAGACATATCCTGGTGGTGCCATCGTTGGTTGCATAAATTGACAGGACATTAGACAGCAACGATTTGTAATTAATTCAACCAGGCAGGCAGAGACAAAACAGATGCGGGTTTTGCTTGACAATCCAGGTAGCAGAGCGTTAGTGACACAACCCAGAGAGTAACTCTGCCCTGGCAAAAGGCTGGCTAGTACCCTCCCCTCCCTTCTCCCCCCTCTCCCCCCCCCCACAAAAGACTGACCAGGGCTGGCTTTCCTGAGTCCTGGAGCGGAAAATCGAGGCTAGCAGCTGACAAAAGCAGCGGAAAGGGACATAAATAGAGATTCACATCTAGGTCGGCAGGGCTAAAGGACAGTGGAGAAGCAGGTCCACTGAGAAATTTTCCAATATTTGAGGGGCTGCCCCCAAGAAGAGGGGGGGTCAAATTATCCTCCAAAGCCCCTGAAGGCAGGACAAGAAGCAACCGATGGAAACTCACCAAGGACAGAAGCAACCTGGAATTGAGGAGGAACTTCCTGACAGGGAGGACAACTAACCAGTGGAACAGCTGGCCACCAGAAGTTGTGGATCCTCCATCATTGGAGGCTTTTGAAGAAGTGACTGGACAGCCAGTCTAAGCTGGGTCTTCTGCTTGAGTGGGGGCTGGGCTAGAAGACCTCCAGGGTCCCTTCCAACTCTCTTATTCTGTGTTTAATTTATGGATAGACACTGCAACAACAGAATTTTGAAAAACCAAGAAAGGAGAATATTTGGAGGTCAGAATTGAAACGAGGGAACTTTGGTGCTCTCTGAGTGTGCTGCTTTTCTTGCAGACCTTTCATTACCCAGACTACTGCAGGCAACATCATCAGTGCTAGAAGAGAGAGGGGTTGGTCAGTTATAGAGAGATAGAGATAGAGATAGAGTTTATTTTGTCATTACACTCGCAAGCAGGTGCAACGAAATGAGGTGCTCTTCCACAAGTAAAAACTGGACAAACACCACTAAAAGAAAAAAAATTAAATTAAATTAAAACTAAACACAGCCGACCATACAATGATCTCTATGCAATTTAAAAATGTAAAACCCCATTACTCTCATTCACTTCCACATAAATCTTATGACCCTGCATTCAACCTCAAAACTGCACTTGGATAAAAACTGTTCTTAAATCTGGTCGTCCTTGTTCTTAATACCCTAAATCTCCTTCTCGATGGTAATAGTTCAAAGAGCTGATGTCCCGGATGAGAGGAGTCATTCAATATATTAAGTATCTTCCTCCTCCATCTATTTCTATACAGTTCTTCCAAAGAGGGAAGTGAGCAGCCAATGATCTTTTGGGCCATCTTAATCACCCTCTGAATTGCCTTTTTCTCTGCCACTGTGCAGCTCAAGAACCATACACAGAGACAGTAGGATAATATACTCTCAATTGAACTCCGATAGAAAGTAGTCAATAGACTCTCAGCCAGTTGTTGTTTCCTAAGAATCCTTAGTAAATACAACCGTTGTTGTGCCTTCTTAATTAAAGCAGCGGTGTTTGCACTCCAGGTCAGGCTATTTGTAATGATGGTCCCGAGAAACTTACATTCAACCACCTGTTCCACACGAACTCCCTCTATATACAGTGGCTGAATGTCTGCTCTTTTTTGCCTATAGTCCACTATAACCTCCTTGGTCTTCTTAATATTAAATAGAAGATTATTATTTTTGCACCAACGGGATAGCTGTAATACCTCATCCCGATATGCAGACTCATCATCCCCAGAAATAAGTCCTACAAGCGCAGTATCGTGTGCAAATTTCATTATCCTATTGTTGGGATGTTTATTTGTGCAATCAGATGAATAGATGGAGAACAAAAGTGGACTAAGGACACAACCTTGTGGAGTGCCAATGCTAAGTGTCTTGACAGTAGAAATATAGTCATTCAATTTAACTCTTTGTGGACGATTTGTTAAAAAGTCCAATATCCATAAGCAAATAGAATCTGGAAAATCTAGATCTTTAAGCTTAGCTATTAATCTGTGCGGCATGATGGTATTAAAAGCAGAACTAAAATCTGCAAACAACATTCTTACATAATTCCCCGGTGTTTCCAAATGGGATAAGGCCATGTGAAGCACAGTGATAATTGCATCCTCGGTTGATCTATTTTTTTTGTAAGCAAACTGAAGCCCATCAAAAAAATCGGGAAGGCAGGAGATAATATAATTTCGAATTAGCTGCTCAAAGCACTTCATTAAGATAGAAGTTAGTGCCACCGGCCTATAGTCGCTCGGACCATTTGTGGGCAACTTTTTAGGCAGTGGAACGATGGTGGAAGCCTTGAGACAAACAGGAACCACACATTGTGTCAAGGATCGATTAAAAATTCCAGTCCATACCCCAGCTAACTGTTCAGCACAATCTTTTACCACCTGACCAGGAATTAAGTCGGGCCCAGCTGACTTTCTGGAATTAACCGCCTTCATTGTCTGCCTCACATCCTGCTCATTCACAATGAAGGGGAGGCTCTGCTGAGTAAATGATGGCAAAGGGACAGTTTCGGTTTGATGGATTTCAAATCGAGCAAAAAAGTTGTTCAACTCCTCAACCACCGCCGCACTACCATCCGCAGAGACCTTTTTTGCGTTATAGTTCGTTAGTTGTTGAACCCCCTGCCAAACCTGCCACATGTCATTACTGAGAAAGCAATCTTAGTTTCTATTCTGGTGGCTTGCCCTTGGAATCTTGGCGGGGATGATCTTAGATAGAGGTTCTTTGGTTGGGCTGTTTATTGTTGGCTTGTGGCAATTGTTGACAAGCCAGCGGTAAATAGCTTCACTACTGTGCAAACCCCTCATCCCTCTTAGCACTGCTGATGATTCCTAGTGGTTGCTCCTCTTCCTCCTTCTCCTCCTCCCTGTAAATTTCTCTCCCTTCTAGCACTGATGATGTTACCTAGTTGGTAATGAAACATCTGCCAGAAGACAACCAAGCTCAGAGAGCATCAAGGACTTCACAGTTCTCCTCCTCTTCCTCCTCCTCCACACTGCACACCTGTTGTAATGATGAGGCAGTCGAGGTGTTTGATCATGATCAAATGACTCATGATGAACTTTATTGGAGTCTAGTCTTGCATTTATACACATTTTTAGTAATCCTCTAACATTGGTTAACTTTGGTTATTGCTTAACTTTCGTTACTGTCTAGCATAGTAATTAACACAATTATCTCCAGTTAAAGTCTAACATATGTTTACTTCCTCTCTCTAATCCTCCTTTACATTAGTGACTTTGTTTGCCTGAGTTGTGTTTGCTTTGTAAATATTCTTAATCTGAGATTTGCCATCCAAGATAAGAACATTCCTGCAATTACAACTCTACACACACCTCTCTCCATTATAGCACTGATGATGTTCCCTAGCTGGCTCATGAAACGTCTGCAGGAAAACAGCCAACCTCAGAGAGCACCAAGGACCCCGCAATCCTTCCTCTTCCTCCGCCTCCCTTCGAGCACTGATGGAGTTCCCTAGTTGGGTCATGAAACGTCTGCATGAAAACAGCCAAGCTCAGAGAGCACCAAGGTTACCACAGTCATGAGTCTGAAACCTGCTCTATTTCATGCGCAGGACCAGATTTGGATTGCACAACTGTGGCCACAACCCCAACTTGACTTTTTGAACACATAAATCCCCTGCAAAGCCGTTGCAGATAAAGACGGCCTTTTCTTACCGGTTCCTTAAATATGAGTAGCAGGGACATCCGAATCTACATCTTATATTTAAAACTTGATAAGCAGAACGTTGGGGACTTATACCTAGAGGAATTTCCAGTATCAGACCTTTCCTAGCAAGAATTAAACTAAAGCACCAAAGGAAATGCATGTTTGCATCACCAAAGACATTATATTAGTATTTAGCAACTGTTGAACGTATTGATTTTTCTCCCTTGCAGGATGCTCACTAAATATTTAACAGTGCCATCAAATGGTAAAGTTTTTTTGGTTCCAACTTCTTGTAAACAGCAATGTGTGATTTGCAATTATCATTCAGATGGAAGGAAATCATCTCATTTGTAGGATCCGGTGCTGTTTAGATTAAATGAACGATTCTCATAGGATTGTACAAGCTGGTAAAATTCTACATGATTATATAGGAACGTGATTTTTGCAGCGTATGTAAAATCTTAGGGAGACTGAGATGGATAGCAGTCAGTGACATAAAGAGAGAGATCTTTAATTAACTCTCAGGCGGAAATGCCACTTAATTTTTTTCAGTAATTTATTCAAATGAGAAAAAGTTTAAAAGGAACAGATTGCCTCAGAGATAATTAAGATTGTGGCGGGTTTGGTGTTTTGGAGCTCAGTCGTTTTCTTGCAGACGTTTCATGGCCTAGCTAGGTAATGTCATCAGTGCTAGAAGGGAGTGGGGTTTGCAGGGGGGAGGAGGAGGAGGAGGAGGACTGTGGGGTTCTTGGTGGTCTCTGAGCTTGATTGTTTCCTTTCAGACATTTCATTACCCAACTAGGCAACATCATCAGTGACAGAAGAGAAGGGTTGTGTGGAGTGGAGGAGGAGGAGGATGGCAGCAACAATGATGACGATGACAAAGACAATGATGACTGTGGGGTCCTTGGTGCTCTATGAGTTTGGCAGTTTCCTTTCAGACATTTCATTACCCAACTAGGTAACATCATCAGTTCTAGAAGAGAAAGGTGTTTGCTCTCCGTTTACATACAGATTGCTTGCCCTTCCAGTCTTGGATGTGAATGTTCTTGGTGACTCCCTGGTTTGGTTAGTGTTCATTCCTTGTCTGTCTGAGTTGGGAATTCCAGTGATTGGCGTATTGTTTACTTCTTGAATGTTGCTCTAATGTTAATCTATAACAGGGGTCTCCAACCTTGGCTCCTGGAAGCCTGGCGGACTTCAACTCCCAGAATTCCACAGCCAGCTTTGCTGGCTGTGGAACTCTGGGAGTTGAAGTCCGCCAGGCTTCCAGGAGCCAAGGTTGGAGACCCCTGATCTATAATATCATTTCAGATAAATGGTTGCCCAACCTCTTCTTGAAAGTTTCAACCACAAGCCAACTCGAGCCCTTCAAAACATCCTAAGCAGACCAAAAGACCCAACAGCTCCAGAAGGAAAAAACAGGAGTCATCTACAACATACAGTGTAAGGATTGTAAACAACCACAACATAGGACAAACAGGCAGAACGCATCCATGAACGCCAACAGGATGAAAATTCGTTAATTTCACAACAGGCAGACAGTTTTCATTGGGAAAATGTGACCATTCTAGACCGGGCCAAGTCCAAAAATGGCAGGGAATGTCTAGAAGCCTGGCACTCTGACAAATCAGCTATTCAGATTAGCAGAGTTGGAAGGGACCTTGTAGGTCATCTAGTCCAACCCCACCCCACCCCCACCCAAGCAGGACACCCTACACTGTTTCTGACAGATGGGCAGTCCAGTCTCTTCTTCAAAGCTTCCAGGGATGAAGCTCCCACAACTTCTGAGGGCAACTTCTGTTCTGTCGGTTGATTGTTCTCACTGTCAGAAAATTTCTCCTTATTTCCAGGTTGAATCTCTCCTTGTTCAGTTTCCATCTGTTCTTCCTTGTCTGGCCTTCTGGGGCTTTGGAATACAGCTTGACCCCTTCCTCCTCTCTGGGGCAGCCCCTCAAATATTCAAAGACTGCTATCCTATCTCCCCTGGTCCTTCTCTTTACTAGACTAGCCAGGCCCAGTTCCTGCAACTGTTCTTTGTATATTTTAGCCAAAAGACAAGAAGAGACATCCAGGTCATGAATAAAAACATCAGACAATAAAGGATCCCAGAGCTTAAACCTTGCCACCCTTCATTTTCACCTTCCACACTGAGGATGAACCACAGAAAACTCGGAGCCTTACAGAATTATCTCTGGAGTATCTGCTCCAGAAACCTCCTAGCAATCTCATGGTGAATGCTGGACTGTTCCTTTGCCCCCTTCTTTTTTTAAAGACAGAGACCAAAAAAAAAAATGTTTTGGTTTAGTCATCTGTCAGCTCACATCTATCAGGAGAGCTTTGAGAAATGCTGTTTTAGCATGTGAAAAAGTAATAATAATCCATAATTAAATTGCCATGGGAAATGGAAACGGTTATGTGGTAGAACTTCCTGCTATTAACGATCTAGAAAGGCAGCACTGGAGCCCTGATTAAGAGCAAGCAAATAAATGCATTTATTTTTAAATAGAAGTGTCTGGCTGATTGCCAAGTGCAAACTTTGTACCTCCTGGGAAACAAATATTTTGCATTTTGCTACTAGGTGGTTGGCAGTTATGCACTCTCTCGGGTTTTGTTCCGATGCAAACAAATGTGTACCTGGATAAGACTGATTCCCCCAAGCTGGTGGGTGGGTGGGTGGGAATAGGGAACATTTTAAAACTCGAAGACTCAAGATTCAAAAGGATCTCGATGGACTTGAGCGCTGTGTTGAGGTATTAAGATTTAAGAGCTGACCAGCAGCAGTAATAGTTGCCAGCCGCTGGAAGTCTGATGTAATTGTAAGGCTGATGCAATTGAGAATGAATCGGCATACAATGGGTGTTTTCCTTTAAGACTGGGGATGGGTTCTATCCCTTTAAGAGGCATTTATATAAAGGCAGCCATTAGAGGGCATGTTCTCTCTCCTTGTGGCCAGTATTCAGTGCAGTTTCTCCGTGTAGAGTTAAGAAGAAGATTGCTTGTTAAGGTATTTTGCCTACCATGTATATGTCTGCATATAACTGTTGTATACAAACCACTGTTAAATGTCTAAGTCTCTGTGTGCTGTGTTTTGCTCCTGGATTGTCTCATAATAGCAGTCACGCTGCAAATGCTCTGACATACTGGGCCCTATCCAGAAGAAGAAGAAGAGGGGGTCAACTTATTCTCCAAAACTTCCCTAGAAAGAATGCAGAGAAAAGCAACGAACATGATCAGGGAGCTGGAGTCTAAAAAATACGAAGAACGGTTGCTGGAATCAGGCAGGTCTAAATTGATGAAAAGAAGGACTAGGGATGACATGATAGCAGTCTTCCAATTTCACAGGGGCTACCCCAAAGAAGAAGAAGGAGTCCAGCTATTCTCCATAGCATCTAAAGACCTGTATACTGCATGAGTCAAAAAAAGGTCTGTGAAAATATCTACAGACCCCTCACATCCTGGACATTAACTGTTTCAACTCCTTCCCTCAAAATGACGCTATAGAGCATCGCACACCAGAACAACTAGACACAAGGACAGTTTTTCCCCAATGCCATCACTCTGCTAAACAAATAATTCCCTCAACACTGTCCAACTATTTACAAAGTCTCCATTACTAATTACTATTTATCTTCTCATCACTCCTGATCACCCATCCCCTCCCACTTGTGACTGTAGGACTGTAACTTTGTGGCTTCTCTTCTTACGATTTATATGGAGTGTTTCTTAGTATGATTTGATGGCTTATTGTATCCTATGACTATCATTAAGTGTTGTACCTGATGATTCTTGACTCTCGACAAATGTACCTTTTCTTTTATGTATACTGAGAGCATTTGCACCAAGACAAATTCCTTGTGTGTCCAATCATACTTGGCCAATAAAGAATTCTATTTGATTCAATTTGGTTCGGTTCTAAAAACAACAGGTAGAAACTAATCAAAGAAAGGAACAACCTGGAATTAAGGAGAAACTTCCTAACAATGAGGACAATTAACCCATGGAATGGAAGTTGCCTCCAGAAGATGGGGGTTCTTCCTCACTGCAAGCTTTTAAGAAGAGACCAGACAGCCATTTGTCCGAAATGGTATAGGGTCTCTTGCTCGAGCAGAGGCTGGACTAGAAGACCTCCAAGGTCCCTTCTGACTCCGTTATGCTGTGTTCTGCATCCTGTAAAACCTCAACTGCCAACCACCTTTTCAGAAGGGAGATAAGTTGTTGGAAAGCAGCACTACTGAAAAGAGGCAATCGCATTCCCAGGGCTCCACTCTACATCAAAGGGTTTGTGTTCAGAAGCAGGCACGACTTGGCTGGGTTTTTCATCTTGTGTCAATGAGTCCAGGAGAGGATGAGAAGGCCAGCCTGAAGGATTGATTGGACATCTGTTTAGTCAGCCAGAGCTCCACTTTGCAAGCTGCTGACCCAATAATGAAACACCAAGTCTAAGGAAAATAAAAGGGGAGGCTGAATATTTTGATGAAAATCAGTCTGTAAGCCAGAATAGGCACTGGCTGAGGGAATGTATTCAAAGGCAGATAACATAAATAATACCCTTATCTACCCTTGAAACCTGGAGGTCTTTTAAAACTCCTAATTCAGACAACAGAAGAAGAAGCTAATGGGAAAAAAGTATTTATATTAATATATTTCGCCAGAAAATAGATTGTCTGTCTATTGCACATACAAGAAACTGTTTCAATTTTTTTTTAAAATGGAATGGAGGTAAGCCAGGCTCAAATTATCCTCCTCTTTACACATCCCACTCCCTTCTAGCATTGATGATGTTACCTAGTTGGGTCATGCAATGTCTGCAAGAAAAACAATCCAGCTCAGAGAGCATCAAGCACCCCACTGTCCTCCTCCTCCTCCTCCACATTGCATGTTACCTAATTGGGTCATGAAACGTCTGCAAGGAAAGCCACCCAGCTAAGAGAGTGCCAACGACTCCACAGTCCAACTCTGAGCCACAGATATTATCTTCTATGACAGAGCAAAGAACTTAGGGAAGAAGGATCTTGCACTTGAGCCCAAACCATAAATGGCTTCAAAGAGTTTTGGTGCAGATTGGAAGAAAGGCTGATACTTTGCTGGACAAGCCATAAAGAAACTTTCTCAACACAATCCAGGAACTTCAGAGGTGAGTTGCTGCAGCCACATGAGAACTGAATCCCTTTGGATGAATGCTATGATCAACAACTAAAAAAAATTTGTAATGGAAAGCAGCAACCCATGTTTCCAATCAATAACATATATAGCAGCTTTCAGTCCTCAACTGTTTCTATGACCTTTGCAATACAAGTCAGATAGTCTACCACTTTTCAAAAATTGTGTATGGTCAATGTAATCCTAAATTGCATTAACAGAGGGATTTAATCAAGATCACATGAGGTGCTAATATCACTGTCTAAAGCCTTAGTAAGGCCACACTTGGAATACTGCATCCAGTTTTGTTCACCACACTATAAAAAAAGATGTTGAGACTCTAGAAAGAGTGCAGAGAAGAGCAACCAGGATGATGAGGGGACTGGAGGCTAAAACATATGATGAACGGTTGCAGGAACTGGGCCTGGCTAGTCCAGGGAGGAGAAGGACCAGGGGAGACAGGAGAGCAGCCTTCCAATATCTGAAGGGCTGCCCAAGAGAGGAGAAAGAGGTCAAGCTATTCTCCAAGGCACCCAAAGGCCAGACAAGGAATAATGGATGGAAACTGAACAAGGAGAGATTCAGCCTGGAAATAAGGAGAGATTTTCTGACAGGGAGAACCATCAACCCGTGGAACAGAAGTTGCCCTTGGAAGTTGTGGGAGCTTCATCATTGGAGCCTTTTAAGAAGCGATTGGATTGCCATTTGTCAGAAATAGTGTAGGGTCTCTTGCTTGGGTGGGGGGGTTGGACTAGATGACCTACAAGGTCCCTCCCAACTTTGTCATTATTCTATTCTTCTTCTAAATACGCTGTGGGGTACAGGATCCTATTGGCCAATTAAAAATAAAATGGATATGCAAGCATCCTAAAAGAAATTAGGCAAAATATCGGAGAACTTAAATGTCTGAGCCACAATCAAGCTGTCAGCTAGAATTGATGGCTCGCTTCAGCCATTTTCTCCTCACCTTTATTGGGAGAGAGACGGGTAACCTAATAAGGGCCATCCGTTTTGCACACCTGGCCACACGCGACTAATGTTTTTGGTTTAGCAAATGTATCAGTACCAGTGACCGCATTGATAGATTGGTTAAGTCTGATTTGCAGAGGCTAATTTGGGATCGCTATCAAGATTTTTTAGCCTGCCCTAACAATGATGTCCTGGGGAGGCTTTATGCAATCAACTCTGTTATATATCTCAAATACTGATACATACATACATACATATGTTTTCTGAGGTTTTCGCGGGTATTTGTATGTGGATCTTTGGTTATTCGGGTTTTCTCCCAAATATTACTCTCTTTCTTACTCCGAGAAGCACAGAGCTGAAGACACAAGCCTGAAGATGATGAATGAGACTTCATCGAAACGTCGCCTAGATACTTCCAATTTTATGTGGGAGAAAACCCAAGTAACCAAAGATCCATATATATATATATATATATATACACACACACACACACACACTCACATGAAATACCCCTCATGCATCATCACAAAATCTCCCGAACCATAAAACCTACAAACTTGAAATTTGGCCCGTAGGTTCCTTTTGGCTTCTAGATGCTCGCTAAGAAAGGATTTTATCAAATGACCATCAGAGCATTTAGAGTATTTCCTATATTATTATTATTATTATTATTATTATTATTATTATTATTATTATTATTATTATTATTACGCTCTGATGCTAAGGAGTTCAACTCCTCCACTCCACCTGCAAAGAAATCTGTTCCAAAGGCAAAACACAAGCAGAGGAGAGGAGGTTCTGTTTCAGTTTCACAGCCCCAACCAGCTTCAGTACAGAACAGTTGAGGCAAACCACACCCGGGCTCCTTGCTGTCTCCTTCTTGCAAATACTGCTTCACTTTCCAAACCACCCTCAACTCTCTGACACACTGACAGGACGCTTTCCAGATGAATATCGATGGATGCTGGTAGGCAGAGGCAGGATTTCCCCCCCTTATTTTCCTCCCCAAAAACTAAGCCCGACTGCATAGTTTCATAACGAAGCACGCACATCGAGATAGTATATAATATATATAAAACTCAAATATTGAGTTTTATATATATATCTCAAAAACCCTCTCCGATACCGACAGTATTCCTGTACTTTTGAGGGGCTGCCACAGAGAAGAAGGGGGGGTCAACTTATTTTCCAAAGCAACAGAAGGCAAAACAAGAAAGAATTGGATGGGAACTAATCAAGGAAAGAAGCAGCCTGGAATTTAGGAGAAATTTCCTATCGGTGAGAACAATTAACCAATGGAACTCCCTGCCAGCAGAAGTTGTGAGTGCTTAATCACTGGAGGTTTTTTAAGAAGAGATTGGATAGCCACCTGTTTCAAATGGTTTAGGGTCTCCTGGTTAAGCAGGGAGTGGACTAGAAGGCCTCCAAGGTCCCTTCCGGCTCTATTCTGGTTGATTGACTGGAGAATGAGAAAATACTCTGGAGGAGGGAAAGGCATCGGCCATGCTCGCTCTGTCTTTGTGTGTATGGTAGGTGTTCAGTTTATCTTGATTCCTAAGGGATGCAGTGTTACAGTCTTTACAATCTGCTAATCTAGGTGTGACATAATAGCAGTCTTCCAGTATTTGAGGAGCTACCACAAAGAAGAGGGGAGATCAATTTATTTTCCAAAGCATGAAAAGGCAAGACAAGAAACAAGGAATGGAAATTAACCAGTGGAACTGCTTGCCACCAGAAGTTGTGAATGCTCCAATGCTGGGGGATTTTTCAAGAAGAGACTTAGAAAGCCATTTGTCTGAAATGGTCCAGGGTCTCTTCTCTGAGCAAGGGGCTGGACTAGAAGACCTCCAAGGTCCCTTCCAGCTCTATTCTGAGTGCTGTGCTGCAAATCTTTCTCCTTGCCACAACTGGAAATAACTTTAGCCAATCAGAAAAGGCGCCTTGCCGAGCAACCAGCTCATGTGCCATTTATACACAAGCAAGATAGACAAAAACCCTCAGGATGTAAACGTCGGTTCTGCAGAATCCAGGAGGGAAAAATGAAGCAACAGCACCAAAAAAACCCTCTTTCCGTCCCGTTGCTTCATTTTTATCACAAAGCATTGGCATAACACAGCCGAGTCAAAACTTACAAGAGCCGTGTCCAACGAGGAATGAATCTCTGTACTTGGGATTCCTGCAAAAATAAAGAGATGTAAATTGTCAGCATTCCAGTCTTTGCATGATATTTTTAGTGTGTTAAAGACACGTTGTGTTCCAGGTGATTGTTAGGAACATAAATGCATTTTTGTAGAGCTGGAGACCAGAAGGAATGCCACTTTCCAAGTATTGAAATACCATTTTTTAAAATAATTCGTACATTATCGTATTTCAACACCAGAACTTCCTAAGTGTAATGATTTAGAATGATAATAATTAAGGCACAATGAAAGGTTTTGTGACCTTGAGATTGTCCAGCAGAAGAAAAACTCAGTGGATAAAATCTGCTAACCTTGCTGGTATCTTTATCCTAAAGTTCCTTAGGCTAATTATTTGAAGGCAAATGCTTTTTTATTTTAAAAGAGGTATTTTCCGACCTGGGCTACTCATTCATGGTCCTCTACTGTCGTAAAAGCAATATACATCCTGACTTAAAGATATTATTATTAATGTTATTAAAAATGAAAAATACAGCCTTTGCATTTCCCATATGATTCACATGATTCACAGCTCTTGTGTTCAATGTCTTTATTCATTTCCATTTTTCTTTTAAGGTTTTTTTTTTAAAAAAAAGTTTGGAAGGGTGGCTCTCTGAGCTTGTTTCCTTACAGATGATTCATAACCCAAACTAGGTCACCTCATCAGGACTGGCACTGATGATGTGACCTAGCTGGGACATAAAATGTCTGCAGGAAAATAACCAAGCTCAGAGAGCATCAAAGACCCTTCATTTTACCCACACTCTTCCTCCTCTTCCTCTCAAATAAACCCCTCTCCCTTCAAGCAGGCATGATGGTACCTGATTGAGTAATGAAATGACTCAATGACTCCAACAAAACCACCAAGCTCAGAACGCACTAAGGACCCCACAGTCCTTCACATTCTTGTCCATCCTTCCTCCTCCTCCTCTTCCTCCTCCTCCTCTCCACAAACCTCCCTCCCTTCCAGAGGTGGTCTTCAGCAGGTTCTGACCAATTCTGGAGAACCGGTAGAGGAAATTTTGAGCAGTTCGGAGAACCAGCCAATCCCACCTCTGACTGGCCCTTCCCCCATCTCTTCTCTGCCTCCCATTGAGTCCCAGTTGATCGGCTGGGTCTCCTTTGGTTGCCTTGCACAGGAGAATGGAGCTGGAAAGCAGGTTAGTGGGGTGGGGAGGGAAGGGGATTTTACAGTATCCTTCCCCTGCCACACCTGTTGAGGTAATTCCCCGTTAGGAGAATGAGCGCATACAGGGAGACGTATTTGAGAGAAGCGTTTGAATAATATACACACAGAACACAGATGCACTGTACAATAAATGTAGGTTTTTACTTCCAGAAAGGTTTAAGCAAAGTCCAAAATAAGCAATCCAAAATCATTCACAAGTAAATCAGTCAGTTTTTCAATCCAGGGATAATCGAAATATCAAAGTCCAGTGTCAAAAACAGTTCAGTATCAGACTTACATTAAATCCAGGAATATCAGTCAATTAGAAGAAATGGAGCAACGGCAATACTTTCCAACAGAAGGAAACAGAGATACTCACTCAGATACACTCTCTTCTGAGACTAAGACTAAAACAACCCAGGTTACTGGCTCCATCTTATGGCTGTTTAAAAAAACCACACCCAATTACAGTTTTGCATTTTCTTAAAGATATAGTACTAAAATGTCTATCCTGGTTTATATATTTCTAACCCAAATACCTGTTAGGTGACTTATATTCCTAACAATGCCCACAGAACCTGTAGTAAGAAAATTTGAAAATTTGAATCCCTCCACTGCTCCCTTCAATCCCTGATGATGTTGGGTCATGAAAGATACGCAAGTAACCACCGGGTCCATAACTCAGGGAGCACCAAGGACCTTTCATTTCAACCCTGAGCTATAAATATTGTTTATTCTATTTATTTGATTTGATTTATTTGATTTACAAGACACAGGTATAAGAATAAACATGGTTTTGAATACATGAGATAGATACTTATAAGAAAACTGAAAAGAAACAATAGGACAGGGACCATAGGCACGATTGGTGCGCTGATGCACGGCCCCTTGCAGGCATCTCTTTTTCCTCTTTTATTTTTTTTTCCTGAAGATAAAATACAAAAATACCGCATCCAATTTTGGTCCCCACATTACAAAAAAAGTGGTTGAGACTTTGGGAAAAGTGCAGAGAAGAGCAACTAAGAGGATTAAAGGCCTGGTGAAAAAAAACCTATGAAGAACGGTTGCAGGATTTGGGTCGGGCTAGTCTAGAGAAAAGAAGAATTAGGGATGACATGAGAGCAGTATTCCCGGATTTGAGAGGCTGACACAAAAAGAAGAGAGGGGTCAAATTATTTTCCAAAGCACCAGAAGCCAGGATGAGAAGCAACGGGTAGAAACTAATCAAGGAAAGACGCCACCTGGAATTAAGGAGAAACTTGCTAACAGTGAGAACAATTAACCAGTGGAACAGCTGGCCACCAGAAGTTTTGGGTGCTGTTTTTTTTTTTTTTTTTTTAAAAAAGAAAAGACTGGATAGCCGTATGTCAGAAATGATACGGGGTCCAAAAGTTGTGGATGCTTTATCACAGGTGATTTTTTTTAAACACTCCAATCTGAGTGCCATTTGTCAGGAATGGTATTAGGGTCTCCTGCCTGAACTGAGGGTTGGACTAGAAGACCTCCAAGGTCCTTTCCAGCTCTATTTTGACTGTTGTGTGCAAGTCTTTCTCCTTGCCACAACTGGAAATAACTTGAGGCAACCAGAAAAGGTCGATCTAATTGATTAATTTAAAAAGGCAAAGTAAATGAAGATTCATGAACTAGAATACAGCTTGGTAACAAGGTCAGCCAATGAATAGGCATAGCAACTAAGTCAGCCAATGAGGACTGTTTGGCAATTGAAACTAAAAGTAGCCTCGGTGTGGCTCTGTATTAAGCTCTGAAGCTATATTGAGCTTTGAGTCTGTCTACTGGAAATGAAGCTGCTTCTCCCCTCTGCTGTGAAAGAGCAAATAACTTGCTTGCTTGCTTGCCTGCTGAACTAAAATGAAACTGATGTCTGTTTCTGAGCTCTTGAGTTGAGTTTCTGCTCTGCACTTGCAACATGTTTCTGTCTGAGTTTGCTTCAAGTTGGAGAAATCTATAACTGGTTTGTAAACTCTACTTATTATGTTTATAAAGACGTTAGGTGAAGCATCAGCCATCTGTGTTTATTTTTCATGTTTCTGTCTGAGTTTGCTCCATGCTGGAGAAACCTACAACTGGTTTGTAAAATCTACTTATTATGTTTATAAAGATGTTAAGTGAAGCATCAGCCATCTGTGTTTATTTTTCATGTTTCTGTCTGAGTTTGCTCCATGCTGGAGAAACCTACAACTGGTTTGTAAAATCTACTTATTATGTTTATAAAGATGTTAAGTGAAGCATCAGCCATCTGTGTTTATTTTTCATGTTTCTGTCTGAGTTTGCTCCATGCTGGAGAAACCTACAACTGGTTTGTAAAATCTACTTATTATGTTTATAAAGACGTTAAGTGAAGCATCAGCCACCTGTGTTTATTTTTCATGTTTCTGTCTGAGTTTGCTCCATGCTGGAGAAATCTACAACTGGTTTGTAAAATCCACTTATTATGTTTATAAAGACGTTAGGTGAAGCATCAGCCATCTGTGTTTATTTTTCATGTTTCTGTCTGAGTTTGCTCCATGCTGGAGAAACCTACAACTGGTTTGTAAAATCTACTTATTATGTTTATAAAGAAGTTAAGTGAAGCATCAGCCACCTGTGTTTATTTTTCATGTTTCTGTCTGAATTTGCTCCATACTGGAGAAATCTACAACTGGTTTGTAAAATCTACTTATTATGTTTATAAAGATGTTAAGTGAAGCATCAGCCATCTGTGTTTATTTTTCATGTTTCTGTCTGAGTTTGCTCCATGCTGGAGAAACCTACAACTGGTTTGTAAAATCTACTTATTATGTTTATAAAGACGTTAAGTGAAGCATCAGCCACCTGTGTTTATTTTTCATGTTTCTGTCTGAGTTTGCTCCATGCTGGAGAAATCTACAACTGGTTTGTAAAATCTACTTATTATGTTTATAAAGAAGTTAAGTGAAGCATCAGCCACCTGTGTTTATTTTTCTGGAGCTGAAGGAACGCTGCAAAACTCTGAACGAAGATAACAAAACAAAAACTATAAACGTGACCTAAGGGACGGGGGAAAGTGTATACAACAAATACAACATCAACAGGGAACATTTTCTATTTCTCATTTCCATTGCTGAAGCATAAAGGTGAGCTGCGTGGATTTCCGCAGAGCAGCCCTCCTTTATTACCTGCAGGGAAGGCACTCACCAGGAGAGGGCGGTGACGGCCAGCCGCTTGGCTTTGTCGTACTGAAACTTCCAGAGGGGCAGAAGCGTTCCCATGTTATCCCGGTACTCATCGGAGGTGTCTTCGAAGTACTTGAAATCTAGCCAAAGCCAAAACAGTTTTTTAAATCCGCTTTAGCAAACAACTGCACAGACTTTTTAAGTTTTCGGGGACTGAGGTGTGGCAACTGTGATTGCACAACTTAAATCAACAAGGGATATATAACAGATAACAGATAATCAGAGTTGGAAGGGACCTTGTAGGTCATCTAGTCCAATTCCTCTACCCAAGTGGGAGACCCCACACCATTTCTGACAAATGGCAGTCCAATCTCTTCTTGAGAGCCTCCAGGGATGAAGCTCCCACAACTTCTGAAGGCAACTTCTGTTCCACTGGTTGATTGTTCTCCCTGTCAGAAAGTTTCTCCTTATTTCCAGGTTAAATCTCTCCTTGTTCAGTTTCCATGCATTCTTCCTGGTCTGGCCTTCGGGTGCTTTAGAAAATAGCTTGACCCCTTCCTCCTCCCTGGGGCAGCCCCTCAAATATTGGAAGACCTCTATCATGTCTCCCCTGGTCCTTCTCTTCACCAAACTAGCCATGCCTAGTTCCTGCAACCGTTCTTCGTATGTTTTAGTCTTCATCCTGCTTGCTCTTCTCTGCACTTTTTCTAGAGTCTCAACATCTCTTTTATAGTGTGGTACCCAAAACTGGATGCAGGACTCTAGGTGTGGCCTTACTAAGGCTTTATAGAGTGGTGTTAGTACTTCCCTTGATATAGGCAGTGGTTTTCAACCTTGGTCAGTTGGACTTTAACTCCCAGAATTAAAAGACTTTGAAGGAGCACAGAGGTAGTTCTTGATTTAAGACCACTTGCCATTCATAGCTACGGTGGATCTCTCAAAAGCCACTTATGACCTAGTCCCAGGGTGGCAAACTTATAGCATGCATGCCAGGAGTGGCACGCAGAGCCTAAGGACTGCCAGCAGGGGAGCACTCACCCAGAAAAGGTCTCCTGTGCACGCACGCACACCACTTGCTCAAGAGCTGATTATTGCGGATTGGGTGTGCCTGTGCAGAGGCGTGCTGGTGCGTGGGAGACACTCATGCATGTGCAGAAGAACACCGTGGGCATGGGGGAGTCGTGCACGCATGCGTGGATCACACAGCACAGGTTGCACATGTATGCACAGAAGTGTGGGTGGCGCACGCATGCACAGGAGGCATGGGGTGCATTGACTTCTGGGTGATGGCATGCGAGCACAAGCCCAAAAAGGTCAGCCACTGACCTCGTCCCTGAACCACTGCCTATATCAAGGGAAGTACTAACACCACTCTATAAAGCCTTAGTAAGGCCATATCTAGAGTACTGCATCACCCTTACGGCTGACAGCAGGGACTGGAAATGGAGGCAAGGCAGGGGTGGGATTCTACCAGTTCACACCTATTCGCTAGAACCGGTTGTTAACCTTCTAAGCAGTTCGGAGAACCGATTGTGAGAAGAAATTACAGGGCTAATCCTGTAAGGAAGGCAGGAAGGAAACATTCTGGTGTTGCTTACAGAAACTGCCTCTCCGTTAACCCTTATTCCATTCTTGACAGGACTAGACTTCCTGTCTCAGGAACTTCTCTGGAGATTTTTTTCTCCTTCTTTGCTGGTACTTTGCTTGTGTGGAGGGACCATTCAAAGTTACAATGGCACTGGAAAAAGTGACTTATGACCATTTTTCACGCTTACAACTGTTGCAGCACCCCCACAGTCATGAGAGGCCAGGCGAGGAGATGCGTGCCTCGATGTGAGGGATGTTGTTGGCCGCACCCAGCCAGTTACATGACTACCAAGCCATGCCCACCCAGTCACGTGACCACCAAGCCACGCCTACCACCTAAGCCACACCCACAGAGCCGGTTGTTAAAATTTTCGAATCCCACCCCTGAGGCGAGGGCTCACCTGAGCCAAGGAAAGCAGCGAGAGAAAACAAGTGAAAATCTGGAGAGATTCTCCGTCATCCAGGTCATGGTTATCCCAAAGGAGGATTTTATTTCAGGAGGATACTGGATTTTCCGATTTTTCTCCAAAGACATTTTGCTTCTCATCTAAGGAGCTTCTTCCACTTGGACTGGATGGTGGGGAAGGGAAGGATTGGTACTCCTTGCAGACAGCTAATCATTTGCACTCTTTTTGGAGGGCTGTTGAAGCCAGCTGGAGGTTTGTCTGTACTCTCAGGGTCAGCTGAGTTTATGAAGTGGCTGTTTTGTTCACCAATGCATGGTGCCACAACATAGGAGAACAAACTGATCCAGACTAGATTCAGCTGTCCATCTGCATGGCCACTCTTTTGAAGTCAGCAAAGTGCACCTTTTGGACAGAGAGGAAGGTGGTTTGAAAGAGGAGTCAAAGAGGCCATCTGGGTCAGCCTTTGAGATCTTTTCTACTGCTTTGCATCTTTCGGCTGCCATAGGTAACGGGGGGAGGAGGGGGTAACGTCTGGGAAGAGAGCTGGAGGTGTTACATTCTTGTGTTGTATAAATGAGGAGTGGGGGGGTAGTATAAATTCCCGCTCTTAAGTTTCTGTTCCTTGCTTAGCCTCCTTTTCTCTGCGCAATTGCAAATCTTTATCAAAATATGTCAAGGTCAACGGACAGAGGCCTCATCACCACCTGAAGATGCCCACATGGCCATATCCAGAATTTTTAATTGGAAGAATCTTTTGAACTTTGGGGGGTTGGGAACAATTCCATCAATTTGTATATGTGATCTGCGCGCCTAAAGTCTCAGATTCCGAATTTTATCTGAAGCTACCACTTCAATTTTCAGTAAAAGATTTCTTTCCTCTCATCGATGGAGTCTAAGTATTTCTTTCTTGGATTTTGAATGGAGCACAGACTGACAATCTGTGTCCAAATTGAACAGCCCTCCCTCAACAGAGGGGGAGGGATACGACATCATCTATCTCCAGTCTTCAACCCAGTCCTTTCAGCCGTTCCAAGAAGGCTCCACACCCATTGGCACTACTCAGGTGACCCTGAGGACCCAGACAAACCTCGAAGTGGCCTCAACAACTTGCTAAAAAGCAGACAAATGACCAGCTGTCTGCAAGGAGTATCAATCCTTCCATTCCAGTCAGAGCTGAAGAAGCTTCTTGGATGATAAGTGAAACGCCTTCAGAGGAAAACCAGAAAGTCCAGTTGGCTCTTGAAAAAAAAAAAAAGCCCCTTTGGGAGAACAAGCGAGCCCCTTTCAGGCCTCAGTCCCGCCGGCCTTCTGGGTCCTCTCACCTTGAGCGATGTCGTCAAAGGTGTTCTGGTTGACCATCCGCTCCACGATCTTTGCCACCTTGGCCACTTTGTTGATGTCGTCGCTCTGTTGAAAAAAGGGAACGGGAAGATTCAAGAGCAAACCAAGTGGGCCAGCAGCCCCCTTGCAGTGGTGGGATCTCCAGCTCGGTTGCAGGGAGGAGGGTAACATCTTCAGGGCTAGAAGGCAGTGAGGTTTGTGGAAAGGAGGAGGAGGAGGAGGAGGAGGAGGAGGAGTGTGGGGTTCTTTGAGCTCTCTGAGCTTGGTGGTTTTCTTGCAGACGTTTTATTACCTAACTAGGCAACATCATCAGTGGTAGAAGGGAGAGGGGTTTTGGAGAGGAGGAGGAGGAGGACTGTGGGGTCCTTGATGCTCTCTGAGCTTGGTGATTTTCTTGCAGACGTTTTATTATCTAACTAGGTAACATCATCAGTGTTAGAAGGGAGGGGGATTTCGGAGAGGAGGAGGAGGAGGAGGACTGTGGGGTCCTTGATGCTCTCTGAGCTTGGTGGTTTTCTTGCAGACGTTTTATTACCTAATTAGGCAACATCATCAGTGTTAGAAGGGAGGGGGATTTCGGAGAGGAGGAGGAGGAGGAGGACTGTGGGGTCCTTGATGCTCTCTGAGCTTGGTGGTTTTCTTGCAGACGTTTTATTACCTAACTAGGTAACATCATCCATGCCAGAAGAAAGCGGTTGTGTGGAATGGAAGAGGGGAAGGAGAGGGGAGGAAAAAAAGGAGCAGGAGGAATAGGAGAATAACTGCAAGGTCCCTGGTGCTGTCTGAGCTTGGTGGTTTTCTTGCAGACATTTTATTACCTAACCACGCAACATCATCAGTGCTAGAAGGGAGCAGTGCTTGCAGAGGAGGGGGGGAGGAGGAGAAGGAGAAGGAGGAAAGAAACTGTGGGGTCCTTGGTGTCTTTGAACTGGATTATTTTCTTGCAGACGTTTCATGGCCCAACAATGTGACATCATCAATTCTCTAAGGGAATGGGGTGTGTGGAGAGGAGGAGGAGGAGGAGGAGGAGGAAGAGGAAGAAAATGACAACTGTGAGGTCCTTTCTGCTCTCTGAGCCGGGCTTTTTCTTTGCAGACATTTCGTTACCCAACTAGGGAACACCATCAGATCGGGGGTCATAAAATACCTGCAAAAAAACCCACCAAGTTCGATCAGCACCAAAGACGACAAAAAGCTTTTTTTTAAAAAAAAATAAAAATTAATCGATTCGCAAAGATTGCCAATCCAAACTTCAGCCCATAATCCTAAACCCCTGGAACCAACCTCCGCTCAGCTTCAAAAAAATAATCTGTTTGGGAAGATCCCCTTGCAAGATTTATTTATTTTATTTGTCAAGTGATTATAAGATAATAGGTATAAAGTATAAACATAGTTATGAATACATGGATACATATAAAAAAATAAAAGAAACAATAGGACAAGGATGGTAGGCACATTGGTGTGCTTATGCATGCCCCCTGCAGACCTCTTAGGAAAGGGGTGAGGTCAATAGGAGACAGTCTAAGGTTAAAGTTTTTGGGGTTTGGGGAAGAAACCACAGAAGCAGGTAGAATATTCCAGACATTGATCACTCTATTGCTGAAGTCGTATTTCCTGAAATCATCTGATCCCCCTGGCCTTATCAAAGGCCCCTAATCCTGCCAATGTTTCAGGGCTGCATATGCGAATTATACCCTACGGAACCCATGGCGATCATTCCAGAAGCAAGAATCTGCCCTTGTAGGAATCAGCGTGGCTTTGATTGCATTCCTCACCACTTCAAGAAACCGATTAATCTTGCATCTTTCTGAAGCAAAACAGCAAAAAAGAAAAAGAAAAAAAAATATTAATATGCCCATTTTCCCTCCTACTCTTTTAAAGGTCTTGAGGAATTGACTTTCCCAGCCCAGCTTACTGACTTGCAAACTCTTTGACGTGAGAACTGGCTTAGCAGCACTGCCAATTCTTCTTTTCTGGGGAATTTTCAGTTTTATCTACATATATATATATATAAAAGCAAAATGCCACTCATGCATCATCACAAAATCTCCAGAACCATAAAGGCTACAAACTTGAAATTTGGCAGGTATGTTCCTCTTGGCTTCTAGAGGCTCACTAAAAAAGATTTTTCAAAATGGCCATCAGAGCATTTAGAGTATTTCCTATATTATTATTCTTATTAACACGCTCTGATGCTAAGGAGTTCTATTCCCCCTCCCCACCTGGAAATAAATCTGTTCAAAATGCAAAACACAAGCAGAGGAGAGGAGGTTCAGTTTTAGTTTCAAGTTCATAGCACCAAGCAACTTTAGTACAGAACAGTTGAGCTAAGCCATGCCCAGGCTCCTTGCTGTCTCTTTCTTGCTCACATAGCTAATACTGTTTCAGTTTCCAAACAGCCCTCAACTCTCTCACACACTGACAGGACACTAGCCAGATGAATACCAATGGAGGCTGGTAGGCAGAGGCAGAATTTTTTCCCCCTTATTTTCCTCCCCCAAAACTAAGGCCAACCACATAGTTTTGTAGCAAAGCACGGGTATCAAGCTAATTATTTTATAAAGCTGCAATAATGGAAGGCTTTGAAATGTTGCACAGGATCTGTTCGTGGGAAATAAACATTCCCATGGCCCAATTGCGATATTCACCTTGAAAAAAAAAGAAAACACACGTTTATCTCGGAGCTACAGATTGCCTGCCACAAATAATCCGTGTTTTGCAGATCTTTCATTACTTAGAAATAAAACACTGACACAAATAATGTTCCCCAGGCAGGATCTCTGGAACGCTGGTATGAAACCCACCTGTTCTCCTAGAACGAATGGGATACAGCCAGAAATTTGGCTGACAGTTTTTGTCCACACCAATGGAGCACTGAGAAAGGGCAATGGTTATTCTCAGCCTTCCTAAATAGGGATTGGATTGCATGGCTGAATGTTCCAACATCCTAAAGGCAAACTTTTTTTTTTTTTTTTAATTCTCCTCTCTCAAAAAAGCTAGGTAAGATCATCAGTGCTAGTGATGTTACTTAGTTTGGGTAAACAAAATCTACAAGAAGAGGAGGAAGGAGGAGGAGGAGGAGGAGGAGAATAGCAGTAGGACCCTTGGTGCTATCTAAACTTGGTTGTTTTCTTTATGTTTAGTTTCCTAACTAGGTAACATCATCAGTGCTAGAAGAGAATGGAGGTTACAGAGGAGAAGAGGAGGAGTTGCTTGTCTGCTTGTTTGCTTATTTTCTTGCAGGCGTTTCATGACCCAACCGAGGTCAGGCGCTAGTGATATTTGTTTCCTAGTTTAGGTCATGAAGCGTCTGCAAGAAAACCGCCAAGCTCAGGGAGCATCAAGGACCCCACAATTCAACTCTGAGCTGCAAATATTCTCCTTTAAAGCTGCTAGTGGAAAGATAAGGTGAGATGAGCATAGGGCTGAAAGGGACTCTCGACCAAGTCTATTTTTTGAAAACTTCTAGGGATACAGAATATATTATAGAATAACAGAGTTGGAAGGGGGCCTTAGAGGTCTTCTACTCCAACCTCTTTGATTAAAGTCGCATACCAACTTAAGGCATGTCACCGCCCCCCCCCCCGAAACACACCCTCCCATGTCTCACACACACACAGAATCAGCAGCACAAAACAACAGCCGATGCGCCAATTACAGCCTCATGGTGGGAATTAAATGAAGCATGCTGAGAAAGCGCTAATGGAGACCCCAGCGGAACAATTTCTGTTTCTTCCTAATGATCTATTTCTGGCAGGCTCATCTTTCTGAGATGAGATCTTTTTTCCCCTTTTTAAGCGTCTAGTTTGAATGGTGTGTAGACGTTGTCCATCTCTATGTGCCTGTTGATGGCTGAATGCCAGGCCTCCAGAAATTCTTGCACACAGCGTTTCATCTTTTTGAGCCAGTGATAACACCCCAAATGCCTGGTCCTTGTGAGCATGAAGATTTACCACCAGCAGCTGAGACTCACTTCCTGGTGGGGACTTTCGTGACTATTAAAGAGGGTCGTTTACAGACGCTCGGTTTATGACATCAACGGAGCCCCAAATTTCTGTGGCTAAGGGTGCACATAAGGTACTTGGAGATTTTTGTCCCGTTTTATGACCTTCCTGGCCACATTTGTTTCGTGAAATCACTGTGGTGGGTTCAGTGAGGAACAGGTTGGAAGCGAATCCATCTTTTCCTGTGGACTTTTGCTTATTGGTAGGTCGCAATAGGGGATCGTGTGATTCCAGTGTCAACTCATAAAATATTTCTCTGGTCTTTTTAGAGTTGCCAACAGAAAGGGAGGGGGGAAAGGGATTTGAAAGAGCAGTGGGGCAGCTTGAAAATTGAAAGTGCATTCCATAAATGTTTTCAAAGATAGTACTAGGTGACTGAAGTTTCTTCTGTACAAATATCTAATTGGAGAGCATGACTGATGACTTGTAGGAAGTTAGCACCCACCCCTCTCCTAGAAAAATGAAATATTCTAGGAAATATTCAAAAGGCAGAATATTTCCCCTAAAGAGAGTAGAAACTCAGAAGCAGAAACTCACCTCAGAAGCAGAAGTTAATGGGTGGACCATTAAGGGGGGGGGCGGGGAGAACAGAATATTTTACATAACAAAGATCTTCTCCAGGTAGAGTTATGATAGGAATTTCTCAAAGCCCTTTCATTACATCATCCCCCAGCAAGGCTCAACCAAGCCTGGGACTCAGGACAGCCGACTGCAGTTGCCCCTGCAGGGTCCGATGCAAGTCTGACAACCGATCAGAATACAAGCTCCAATTCAAATCCCAACAGAGGCTATAAAACCCAGGCACTTTCAGCATCTCAGTCCTTCCTTATTTGGAGCTCCAAGCCATGTGGTCCTGCTGTCCACCATTAAACCATCTTTCCAAACAGCCTCCATGTTTCCAGTGTCTTTTTCCCTACTTGGGACTGAACCCAGAAGGATAATTCTTCCAACAGACTCTTGCCTATGGATGTGTCCCATTGGAGAATATGAATTACGACACACCCAGGGGAAAACCCGGGTCAAGGGTGACAATGCATAATGTGTCTCAGAGTCGGCTACACCCAGGCAGTGCCGGCATGTTAACTCCCAATAAATCCTTTTGAAGTCTTGGAAGTTTGGCTCGAGACTCAAGATTTAATTGCGGGGTAACTGCTGGAATTCTGACAGCTGGCTGACTCTGTGGCCATCATAAAAATGAGCCGGTTGCCAAGAGTCTGAATTTTGATCATGTGACCGTGGGGAACGCCACAACGGTAACGCCGCAATGTTCTTAAGTGTGAAACATGGCCTTAAGTAGAAGCAAGACTACTCCACACACAAAAATGGAAGGACGCTTTGATTCCCTCCCTGGACGAACAGCTACTGAAACTGAAGGTGGCAGAAATGGCTGGAGGGACCATTTTCACCGTCTTCCAATATTTGAGGGGCTGCCACAAAGAACGAAAAGAGGGTCAAGCTATTTTCCAAGGCCCCTGATGGCCAGACCAGGAAGAATGGATGGAAACTGACCAAGCAGAGATTCAACCTGGAAATAAGGAGAAACTTTCTGACAGTGAGAACCATCAACCTATGGGACAGAAGTTGC
Source organism: Hydrophis major (assembly GCA_033807585.1). NCBI lineage: Eukaryota > Metazoa > Chordata > Lepidosauria > Squamata > Elapidae > Hydrophis > Hydrophis major. The sequence continues at coordinate 378,642,809 of CM066329.1, read as the reverse complement.
CTTCAGAAGTTGTGGGAGCTTCATCACTGAAAGCTTTGAAGAAGAGACTGGACTGCCATCTGTCAGAAATGGTTTGGTGAATTTTACATTTTGCACAGGTAAGAGCCCAGGCGGGTAGGTGGGCCAAAACAGCAGCAGACATAGAACTCTCTGTCTGCTGCTCTTCAGGGCTACCGGTTCTACAGAGGTGGACAGACCCGGTAGAATCCCACCTCTGGTGTAGGGTCTCCTGCTTGGGCGTGGGGTTAGACTAGATGACCTACAACTGTGATGGTGAATCTATGGCATGCATGCCAGAAGTGGCATGCAGAGCCATTTCTGCCGGCATGCAAGAGGTTGCCCGGAAGAGTCCCACTGCACATGCGCCCATGCCGCCACCCGACAGCTGATTGTCGGGTATCTGACGTGCATGCGCAGGAGCCAGGGGTACCACAGGAGATGTGCATGCACACGCAATGTGCATGGGAGGTGTCTTGTGTCCATGCACAGAGATGCATGAGGGCATGGGGGGGGCAGTATGCGTTGCCTTCTGGGTGCTGACACGCAAGCACATATGCGTGAGCTCGCATGCAATTTTTGGCACCGGAGCCAAAAATGGTTAGCCACCACTTACCTACAAGGTCCCTTCCAACTCTGTGTCATGCCCCGGGTGGAGTCTGACTCTGAGGAAGAGGAGGGACAGCCAACAGGGAGTGGGAGTGTGGCTCCAGAGGTGGTGGAGGAGGCTGGGGAAGGGCAGAGGCCGGCTGAGCAATCAGAAGAGGATCCAGGCCCATCCCCTCTCCATCCTAGGACACGCAGGGAGGAGAGGATCAGAGAAAAGCAAGGTCTACTCGGGAGGAGATTACCTTGATCCTCCTCGTGGCTTGCAGCTGGGAGCTATGTATATAAGTTTGCAACTGCGTAGTCAGAATTGCTGGAGTCAAAGTTTATTGTTTCCTTTGAAAGAGGTTTATCTTTGTTGGCGTTCTTCCCATGGACTCTCCCCATTATCTTCCTGGAATGTATGATTAATTATCTTGGCTTGCTTCAGGAACTCTCGTCAATGCGGTTTGTTTCGGATTTCCTTTTGCCTCATTATTTCCTTTTGTGACTTTAAACTGTGCCTAATAAAACTGAAGTTAAGTTGAAGGCATTACCAGACTTTAATATATGTTTTGGGTTTGGGGTTGTTTTGAGAGATTACGGATCATCACACTCTGCTAATATGGATATGGAACTGTAAATGGCTAGATTATATTATTATGGAAAAGTAAAACGCTGTGCTTTGATGTTAATGCTTTATTCTACTGCAGCAGGGGGAGTAGGGCAAGTCAATGCTTTTTCTAACCCAAATTCTAACCCTAATCCAATGTGGCTTCCTATTTGCTTTTGTATTTTGTATTTTATTCTATAATCAAATAAAATTCTTTAAAGATGGGGGAGGGGAAATGGCCATAAGTCCCTTTTTTTCAATGATGTTGTAACTTGGAACAGTCACTAAATGAACTATTGTAAATCAAGGACTAGCCAAATAGCGGGGTTATAATTCAGCAGCAAAGTCTCAGGCTTCACACGGATACAGGGAGCTGTTTTTCTGCCCAGCGGTGTGAAGAAAACGAGCTGAGCAAGGGCTTGGGGCTTAATCCATCATTAGCCCCTGCATTGTCAGTCTAATTAAATCAGCAGTCAGCTCCTTTTTTCCTTTCCATCAATTTTCTTTCCAAAAAAAAATAATAATCAGTTAATAGGCTTAAATCGATCGTCTTATCATTGCCACCCACTGCGTTCCATCAACGGCAGCCGTCATGGGATTTCCTCACATTTGGTTTAGTGTCCCGCACAAACTTGACTAACTCTGGTGCTAATTTATATTCAACAAACCACAGTTAAATCTGATAATCCTAGAGTCTGGTAGTCCTAGCAGAATTACCAGATTTTGTGAGGGCTTTGTTCCTTAGGCCGTCTGTATCTGGTAAACTCACAAGATTCGTTTTTCTCCCCATGTACATGGATACATCCGCACTAGACTGCATTGTTTGTCTGTGCCATATAATATACGGTATGTGGGTATATGCATAATGTTGTATTTATTTATTCCTTTGTTTATTTTATCACATCCATGTAGTGTATATTGAAGGTGGTGACCCTTTGAAAGCCGTAGGCAATGAACTTTCATTTTAATGTATGATAATTCATGTACAATCAAAGTGACAATAAAATTATTATTCTATTCTATTCTTCTATTTGCTCTAGTCTATTCTACATTCTATTCTATTCTATATTCTATTCTATTCTACTCCATATTCTATTCTATATTCTATTCTATATTCTATTCTATTCTATTACTAAGTCATATTCTATTCTATTTCATGTTCTATTCTATGTTCTATTCTATTCTATATTCCATTTTATTCTATTCTATTCTATATTCTATTCTATTCTATATTCTATTCTATATTCTATTCTATTCTATTACTGTCACATTCTATTCTATTCTATATTCTGTTCTATTCTATTCTATATTCTATTCTATATTCTATTCTATTCTATTACTGTCACATTCTATTCTATTCTATATTCTGTTCTATTCTATATTCTATTCTATATTCTATATTCTATTCTATTACTAAGTCATATTCTATTCTATTCTATGTTCTGTTCTATGTTCTATTCTATTCTATTCTATATTCCATTTTATTCCATTCTATTCTATATTCTATTCTATTCTATATTCTATTCTATATTCTATTCTATTCTATTACTGTCACATTCTATTCTATTCTATATTCTGTTCTATTCTATATTCTATTCTATATTCTATTCTATTACTAAGTCATATTCTATTCTATTCTATGTTCTATTCTATGTTCTATTCTATTCTATTCTATATTCCATTTTATTCCATTCTATTCTATTCTATTCTATTCTATTCTATTCTATTCTATTCTATTCTATATTCTATTCTATTCTATTACTGTCACATTCTATTCTATTCTATATTCTGTTCTATTCTATATTCTATTCTATATTCTATATTCTATTCTATTACTAAGTCATATTCTATTATATTCCCAGCCATCTTGGATTGAGGTTGTAAGTCAAGAGCTAACTGTAAATGGGCCTCTTTAATAGTACTATAGTCCCCACAGGGAAGTGAGTCTTGCTGGTAAATCTTCGTGCTCATCAGGACTGGGCACTTGGGATGTTATCACTGGCTCTAAAAGATGAAACGCTGCACAAGAGAATTTCTGGAAGTCTAGCATTCACAACAATAAGCCATCAACAGGCTCATAGAGATGAATAATGTCTACACACCATTCAAAAGAGACAGTAAAAAAGGGGGAAAAAATCCTTCTCGGCGGCAATAAACACCCAGATAAGCAGAGACTAACATCAAGATTAACACTAGACCAGGGGTCTCCAACCTTGGCTCCTGGAAGCCTGGCGGACTTCAACTCCCAGAGTTCCACAGCCAGCAAAGCTGGCTGTGGAATTCTGGGAGTTGAAGTCCGCCAGGCTTCCAGGGGCCAAGGTTGGAGACCCCTGCACTAGACCAATGATCAAGAAGCAAACAATGATCCAATCAGGGAGCTCAGACACACAGACAGTAGAAATCAGACTAATTAAGGCACCACCAAGGGCTCCCCAACCAACGCTGATAGGGCAAGCCACTTGTATATCAAAGAGGGCAAACTCCACTCCCTTCTAGCACTGATGATGCTACCTAGTTGGGTAATGAAATGTCTGCAAGCAAACCACCCAGCTCAGAGAGCACCAAGACCTCCACAGTCCTCCTCCTCCTCCTCTTCACAAACTCCCTGTTCTGTCCTTAATTTGAATACTTGAAATCCCCGCGCTTTGATTGGCTAAAGCGCGGGGATTTCTGATTGGCCAGGCGAGCCGCGCTTATTGGTCCGATTGAGGTCTCCCGCGATTGGCTCGCTCCAAGAGCGGGAGACTTGAATCGCTGCCATTGGCCGCGGCCGCCGCAGCGAAAAGGATAAAAGCCGCGGGCTTTTTCCTTTTCGCCGGTTCGGTTCACAACTATTAAATAAAGAGCTTGAAACTTAGTCACCGACTCCTGGCTTCTTTTGCGGACACGACACTGGCGACGAAGGTGGGATCCCGACCCTGAACCGAACCCCGTGTCCAACAAGAGCCAGTTTCAGCACGGAGATGGCGAAAATCGCACCGCCCGCCCCCTTCAACCCCGCCACCGAGGACTGGGAATCGTTTTCAGACCGTTTCCGCATGTACCTCGAGTGCACCGGAATGAAGGACGCCCCGGGCCTGCTAAAACGCGCCGTCTTCCTCACACACTGCGGAACCGAGGTCTTCCAGATGGCCAAGGCATTGGCCAAACCGGCAGACGCAACCGCCATGGACTGGGACGTCCTCGAACCTATCCTGCGGCGCCATTACGCCCCCGAGGTCCCCATCCTAATCCGGCGCAATGAATTTTACCGCCGAGATCAGAAACCAGGCGAAAAACTGAGCGATTTCGTCGCCGAGTTGCGGCGCCTAGGAGGACTCTGTGAGTTTGAAGGTCTGAACAGCCTTCTAAGAGACCGATTCGTACTCGGCCTATGGGACTCTACCCTCCAGAGCCGGCTTATGGCCAAAGGCGACATCAGCCTAGCAGACGCCCTCACCGCAGCCGCAGCCGCAGAAGCAACCTGCACTTCCGCTGACAGCATGCGAAAATCGGACGCGAAGGGCGGAAACAACAACCCGGCAAGGTCGGCCGACCCAAAAAACGAATCAACCGCACACTACGGAGAATTCCAGTCTACGTCCAGCACGTCAGAAGACGAGGAGGACATACATCGCGTGCAGACGGGCCGCGGCGACCAGCGGAACCGAAGAAGTCGCAGGTCGAGGACCAACTGTGCCGGGTGCGGCGGCGACCACCCCAGATCAGAATGCCGATTTTTTGACTCTATCTGTAGGCATTGTGAAAGACGGGGACACATCGCTCGAGTTTGCCGCCAAAAAAAGACCCGCAGCCCGCCCAGATGGGAACAGCACGACCGAAAGAAGGAAAGCCCCCCACCCAGGACCAGAGATCGCCAATCGGACGGTCGGTGGGACCGAATCCAACGATCTTCAAGAGGCGGCGACAGTCGGCGCAAGGAAGATACCCACCAGACGGTAACCATCGGCCACGCCATCTCCGACGGCGCCAGAAAGGTACACGTAGAAGTCCATATTGAAGGCCAACCATGCAAGATGGAGGTGGACTCCGGGTCCTACCTCTCCATGATTGCATGGCACGAGATTAAACGGCTAGTGCCCACCCTCCATAAGAGGAACATTAATGCCCAAAAAATCATTATAAAAGACTACCAGGGAAACCGCGTCCCGGTAGTGGGCACCAAGAACTTTAATGTAACTTACAAAGGCCGCACCGAACAACTTCCACTCACAATCGTCGATCGCGACCGCCCAAGCCTGCTGGGCCTACAATGGTTCGCCCCGCTTGACATCGCGCTGACAGGAGTCAACCACGTCGTCGACGATGGCTGGGAACAGCGGCTAACCCAGGAGTTCCGGGAGGTCTTCGACGGAAGCCTGGGCAAGTACCAGGGGCCCCTTATCTCATTCGACCTAGACCCTAGGGTTCCCCCCAAGCGGCTAAAACCTAGGAGGGTACCATTCGCCCTAAAACCTAAAATTGACGAGCAGCTCGACAAGCTCGTCAAACAGGGGGTGTTGCAGCCGATAGACCATGCCCGATGGGAGACCCCTATAGTGACCCCAGTCAAGCCAGACGGGTCCGTGAGAATTTGTGGGGACTATAAGGCCACCCTGAATGGCGCGTTGCAACAAAGCGCCTACCCCGTCCCAATCGTGCAACACCTACTGCACTCACTGGGAGGGGGCAAGGTCTTTGCCAAGCTCGATCTCGCCCAGGCATATCAGCAGTTGCCGGTCGACGAAAAAACAGCGGAAGCCCAGACCATCATTACCCATCGGGGGGCATTCAAATGTAACCGGCTCCAGTTCGGAGTCAGCGTGGCACCAGGCATCTTTCAGAGCCTGATGGAACGTTTACTACAGGGCATCAAGGGGGTGGTGCCCTATTTTGATGACGTATTAGTGGCGGCGCCAAACGAAGCCGAATTAGAAAACCGACTCAGGGAGGTCTTAACAAAATTTAAAGTAACGGGACTAAAAGTAAAACGAGAAAAATGCCAACTATGCACAGAGCGAGTGGAATTCTTGGGCTACCTTCTAGACCGGCAGGGCATTCACCCTACAATTAAAAAAGTGAAAGCCATCAAAGAAGCCCCCACCCCAAAGTCTAAAACGGAACTACAGGCTTTCTTAGGCTTGCTGAATTTTTATAATGTTTTCCTACCCCAAAAGGCTACGGCAGCGGAGCCTCTGCATAGGCTCCTGGATAAGGCGGCAACTTGGACTTGGGGGAGACGAGAGCAAGCCGCCTTTCAAAAAACCAAAGACCTCCTCACCTCCGATGCCGTCCTGATTCAATTCAGCGAAACCTTGCCCTTGGTTGTCACTTGCGACGCATCACCTTTCGGCGTCGGCGCTGTCCTCAGCCATACTCTCCCCGACAAAAGAGAAGCACCCATCGCCTTCTTTTCCAGGACTCTAACTAAACCGGAGCGGAACTATAGCCAGCTGGACAAAGAAGCATTGGCTATAGTTGCCGCCGTTAAGCGATTCCACGAATACCTTTATGGCCGCCCGTTTACCATTGTGACAGATCACAAGCCGTTGCTGGGCATCCTCGCTGGAAACCGAGCCACCCCGAACATTTTATCACCCCGGATGACAAGGTGGTCCGAATTCCTGGCAGCCTACAGCTACGAACTATTACACAAGCCAGGTAAGAAAATTTCGCACGCGGACGCTTTAAGCCGCTCGCCTTTACCAGACTCTGATCCTGACCCAGCACCAACAACAAACACCCTTAGCATCGAAAACTTGCCCAACCTACCCATTACCGCGTCAGACATTGCCAGGGAAACTATCAAGGACAGGCGTCTGGCGCGAATTTTACATTGGGTGGAAAAAGGCTGGCCTGAAAGGGACAGTGACGAATCCGTTAAGATATTCAGAAACCGCCAGACTGAACTTTCACTACTCAAGGGATGTATTTTGTGGGGTGACAGGGTGGTCATCCCGGACAGGTTGCAAGGGAGGGTCTTAGAGATGCTGCACGAAGGGCATCCTGGCATCGTCAGAACTAAAGCCCTGGCCAGGAGTTACGCTTGGTGGCCAGGGATGGACAAGCAGATAGAGGCATGGGTAGCCAAATGCCAACGATGCCAGGAGACCAGACCCAGCCCACCCGCAGCACCCATCCTGGACTGGGAAACACCAAGGGGACCCTGGTCCAGAATCCATTTAGACTTTGCCGGTCCCACGAATGGACATACCTTTCTGATCACAGTTGACGCTTACTCGAACTGGTTGGAGGTAAGCGACATGAAATCCACTACCACGGAGGCCGTTATTAAAGAACTTTGCAAACTCTTTTCCACGCACGGCCTCCCAGACGTCGTCGTCTCAGACAACGGGCCCCAGTTTACTTCCCTCGACTTCGAGAGGTTCCTGGCGGAGAAAGGCATCCGCCACGCATTAACAGCACCGGCGCATCCGGCGGCGAACGGTAGGGCGGAACGGATGGTCCAATTTACCAAAAAAACCATCCGGAAAATGGACCACGGGGAGATCAACGACAAAATCAATAAACTCCTCTTTATACAACACATCACCCCGAACACCACTACCAACAAAAGCCCAGCCGAGTTGTTGATGGGTAGGAAGCTGAGGTCCCCGCTCGACAGGTTACACCCAACATATAACCCGGAGCGACCCCCAGACTCCAGTACAAAATACCGGACCTTTGCCCCCGGTGACTTAGTGTACGCAAAAAATCTGACGGGGGACCCCCTATGGATCCCAGCCGTCATCACTCAAATCACAGGTCCACGGTCGTACCGGCTCCAAACCACCGATGGGCGAGCCTGGAAACGACACATAGACCAGCTCAGGTCACGAACTGCAACAGACCTCAACCCCCAAAACACGAACCAAGGGGGGAGGGAATACCCGAATAAACAAACGCAAGAAAAAATAAACCAGCAGTACTTACCGGAACGCAGCCATCGCGAGTCCCCACCGGAGAAGAACCACCCAGCCAGCTCTACCGACTCGGAGAAGCCAAGCGGGAGCGGCGAAACCTGTAGCTCAACCAACCCGGAAGACCCAGGTGGGAGCCACGGAGAAGGAACCGGCCCGATCATCCAGCCGGTTCGCACAGAAGAGGGAGCAGCCAAGAACATGACCGCTCCGGCCGAAATCCAGCTTGCAACTGAGTTGCGCAGGTCAAGTAGGACTAGACGGAGCCCCGCCTACCTACGTGACTACGCAACGTGATGGACTATACCAAGAGGGGAGGGGTGTTCTGTCCTTAATTTGAATACTTGAAATCCCCGCGCTTTGATTGGCTAAAGCACGGGGATTTCTGATTGGCCAGGCGAGCCGCGCTTATTGGTCCGATTGAGGTCTCCCGCGATTGGCTCGCTCCAAGAGCGGGAGACTTGAATCGCTGCCATTGGCCGCGGCCGCCGCAGCGAAAAGGATAAAAGCCGCGGGCTTTTTCCTTTTCGCCGGTTCGGTTCACAACTATTAAATAAAGAGCTTGAAACTTAGTCACCGACTCCTGGCTTCTTTTGCGGACACGACACTCCCCACTACTGTAGTACTGATATTGTCACTTAATTGGGTAATGAAACGTCTGTAAGCAAACCACCAAGCTCAGAGAGCACCAGGAACCTCAGTTCGCCTTCCTTCTCCCCTTCCTCTCCTCCTATCTGCAAACCTCTAGTTAGGTATTTGTCAGAGTTTAATTGATTTAAGAGCTGACTAGCTGCTAGAATGGTATAATGCTGGGAATGAGTCAGCAAGCTTTTGGGGCTGATATCACTTTAAGAGCCTGTAATAAGAAGAAGCCCTGTTTTGGGCACTTTATTTCAATTTTTAGAAATGGTGTTATGCACTTATGAAAAGTTGACTACGCAGCAAAATGACTGGGACAAAGAAGAAGAGGAAGAAGCCATCTTTGATGAACAATAGGTTTTTTCTGGGGAGGAGGAGAAAGAGGATAAGAAAAAGGGGATTTTAAGGTTTGAAAAAACAACCAAAAAAGAGAAAAATGAGATGAAAGGTGGATGCAAGGTTAGAAAACAACGGAAAGGGAGTAAGAAAAGGGCAGAGGAGGGTAAAAAGGGCAAGGAGAAGAATAAGCAAGAGAGAAAGGGGGGGAGGAGAAGCCTTAATGGTGGGAAGCAAGATTTAAAGAAAAAAAGCTTATTTAGAGACAATGGGTGAATCTAATTAGGGAAAAAAAAGGGGGGGGGATTCTGGAAGGTACATAAGATTGTGTCTTTATATGTGTATCTAGAGTAAAATGCTTAAGATATAAATGAGTATTAATATATACAATTAGTTTTTTTTTAATGATATGGATAGTGCTTATATAGGATTTTATTTAGTTATTGCTGGGTTTTTACCTTCTTTATCAAATTTATTGTGTAATTTTAGAATGTACTAAACAGAATCCCAAGATAAATTAAGTGCTATATGAAGTAATTTTAAGTTAGGACAATGAGTTAAAGGCGTCACTCCAATAGGAGAAGTATAGTAAAAGAAAAAAGATGAATGGATAGTTGGAAATAGAACAGACAAAGAATGATATTGAAAATGATAACAAGATATGGAAGGATATATAAAGTGAATATGATGTTTGAATTTGTGTCTGTGTGAAGAGTTTCAACCCGGGATCAAGCAGCCTTCAGAAAAGATGTTTTAGGTTTTGTTTTGTTTTCTATGTTCTGAGTTTTGCATGTTTATGAAAGGCAATAAAATTTTAATAAGCAAGAAATATAATTTGGATAACTAGAATGAAAAGGAGAAGTCGGGATAAGATATGAAGTTAAATAGATAACGTAAATATTGATATTACAATTTGGAATTATTTTGTATGTTCTATTGGCTTTCTTCTTTAATTATTTTTTCTTTTTTAGAAAAGATTTTTCAAGTTGTTATGCCTGGATTATTTGTGTATTGTTTTTGTAAAATTAATAAAATTTGTTATTAAAAAAAAAAACATGAGAGTTGATGTTTTCATGTTTTGTTTGTCTTGTTTATTTATAGAAAATCAATAAAATTCTTTTCAAAAAAAAAAAAAGAGGCCCTTTTTTGGCTTCTCTCTCTCTCTCTCTCTCTCTGTGTGTATGTGTGTGTGTGTGCTTCTGTGCTGTAGTTTGTTTGAGGACTGACTAAAGTACATGTATGTATATATTCTTTACTATTTAAATACAAACCTCTGTTTGCTGTATTTGTTCCTGGGTTGTCTCACATAGTCAAATTGTCTGCACTCTGACACCATCCATCCATCCATCCATCCATCCATCCATCCATCCACCTACCTACCTACCTACCTACCTACCTACCTACCTATCCTAATCACCTTTGTTGAACTTCTCTGTGCTTTTTCTAAGGCCTCAGTTGTTGTGGTTCGCTGGCAGCCTGTGCAGATGGCAGCAGAATCGGACAGTGGGGAAGAACGGGGACCAGTCCGGGAGTCTAGAGAGGACTCGGACGAGGGTCCTGCATCCAATGCAGAGATGGGGCCAGGACCACCTGGGAGTGGGGTGCTGCCTCCAAAGCCTCTGGAGTCTGGCAGCAGTGAGGCAGAGGAACAGGGGGAGCCAGTGCATGTGTGCAGAGAGCTGCAAGAAGGCAAGAGCAGCTGAGACAAAAGGGGCGACTCGGGAGTAAGGCTGGGAGGTGATTGGCCCTCCCATAAGGTATAAAGGAAGTGCAAAGGTAGAGAAACCTTTGCAGGTAGCAAAGTCATTCGATCGTTTCGGATTAATCCTTGAAGCTCTGTGTGGACTTTGGTTTTTTATAGTTCATTTGGCACTTTAGCTGTTGGCAGCAATTCAAAGGAGAGAAAGGTGGGTGCTTATTCAAGGGACTGTTTGGGACTCATTACCAGAAGGCAGCTGACAACTGCCAGGCTGCCCTGGCCCCATCTCTGCCTCTGACGCAGAGCCTTCCTCAGCCTACAGGACTGGCCCAGGTTCCTTCCCAACCTCCTGACTGTGTGACTCTGCTGCCATCTCTGCGAGCTGCCTGCAGGCCACAACAACAGGTTAGTTGGCTGATGAAAGGTGGAGATAAGGAGATGGCCTCCAGAGAGACTGGAATTAAAGCACACACAACACAACACAACACAACACCAGAAAGATGCAACAGCACCTGTGATTCCAGAGAGGTTAATTTCCTTCCCATCATCTTGTCTTCTTTCTTAGTCACAGGGGCTTTCTGTTTTTCTTTCTCCTTTGACTTTTCCAGCTTTTGGAGTTCTTCCACATAAGCATCGTAGATGTTCCACTAAGAGGAAGAAAGAGTGAGTCGGTCGTAGATTCACAGAGGTAGGAGGTGATTTTCTTGGTTAGGTTAGTCCTGTGTTTTTTCAAATTTGGCAGCTGTAAGAGGTGTGGACTTCTGGGAGTTGCCAAATTTGAAAAAAAAAAAATAGTCCCCACGCAATCTTCAAGAAAATAGCCAAGCGAGCGTGGAAAACAACTCAACCAAAACTAGAGACATGCCGATTACTGCTGCGCAACTGTACCTGAGTGCAAAGTAGGTTTGCAAAATTTGAATCCTGAACAGGCATCAAAACAGGATGAAGGATAGGAAGAAGACCAGGCTGAGAGGCCAAGCAAGAAAGAGCTGCAGCAAACAAGAAAGGAGGTTTAGCAAAGGAGGGAAGGAAAAAGCCAAGACGATAGAAAGGTAGAATGTGGCGGCAAAGCTCAAGACCCTTTAATGTGGCCTAAGAAAATTTCAGAAGGGCTTATAACTAAGGACAGTGAGGAAGAGTTAAGATCCTGCCAGGCAAACAAAAAAAGGAGGAAAAATAACATTAAATAGAACTTTAATTCCATGTGGGTTGCATTGCAAAAGGAGTCACGGGGTGTTTTTCCTAGCATCTCAACATTCAAAATCGTTCAGACAAACTTCACAAGATTTCAAAGTCAGATTGCTGAGGCATTGTGCTTGGTTGCACGGAACAAATGCAGGAGACACAACTGGTTGTGTAATCTCTTCTCGAATCTCCAGCAGTGGAGCACCCACAACGTCTGGAGGCAAGGCACTGTACTGATTAACAGAATAACGGTTGGAAGGGACCATGGAGGTCTTCTAGTCCAACCCTTTTTCAGGCAGGAAACCGTGTACCAATTCAGACAAATGGCTGTCCATTCCTTTCTTAAAAGTCTCCCGTATTGGAGCCCCCACAACTTCTGGAAGGTAGGCCTTCCACTGGTTAATTGTTCTCACTGTCAGGAAATTTCTTCTGAGGTTCAGATTACTTCTCTCATTAGCTAGTTTCTATCTGTTGCTTCATGTCCTTCTGGTGTGTTGGAGAATAGTTTGACTCCCTCTTCTTTGTGGCGGCCCCTCAAATACTGGAAGACCGCTATCATGTCTCCCCTAGTCCTTCTTTTCATTAGACTAGACCAGGGGTCTCCAACCTTGGCTCCTGGAAGCCTGGCGGACTTCAACTCCCAGAGTTCCACAGCCAGCAAAGCTGGCTGTGGAATTCTGGGAGTTGAAGTCCGCCAGGCTTCTAGGAGCCAAGGTTGGAGACCCCTGGACTAGACATACTCAATTCCTACAACTGTTCTTCATATTCTTTATATGTACCCTAATCATATTTCTACACCATTTCAGGCAAATGGTTGTCCAATCTCTTCTTAAAAACCTCCAACTTCTGGTGACCCACAACTTCTGGTGACAAGCAGTTCCCCTGGTTAATTGTCCTCCCTGTCAGGAAGTTCTCCTTAATTCTAGGTTGCTTCTCCCCTTGATTGGTTTCTATCCATTGCTTCTTATCCTACTTATCCTTCTTATCCTAACTTCAGGTTCTTTGTAGAATCGCTTGACCCCCTTCTTCTTTGGGGCAGCCTCTGAGATATTGGAAGACTGCTATCATGTCACCCCTAGTCCTTCTTTTCATTAAACTAGACATATCCAGTTCCTGCAACCATTCATTGTATGTTTCATCCTCCAGCCTCCTCCTCATCTTCGTTGCTCTTCTCTGCCCTCATTCTAGAGTCTCGACATCTTTTTTACATCGTGGCAACCTAAACTGGATGCGGTATCCCAAGTGTGGCCTTACCAAGGCATTATAAAGTGGTACTAACACTTCACGTGATCTTGATTCTGTCCCTCTGGCAATGCCACCTAGGATTGTATTCTCTCCCTCTCTTGACAAGAAGCTGGACTGCATGTACAGGTGCCCTGGCAAACCCCACAAGAAAGAAAGGAACTATTACCTGGTTAGCAGTGTCCGAGAAAGTTGCTCTGGGCGGGGGCTCCATCTGGCAGGCCCTGTCCTGAAAGAAAGAAGTTTGACGGTAAAGGATCATTCTCCAAATTTGTGGGTTGGTTTCCGAATGTTTCGTTACCAGGCTAGGTAATATATATATATATAAAATATATATTAAATTTGATTTGTCAATTGCTTACAAGATAATGGGTATAAGTAAAAACATAGTTATGAATACATGGATACATATAAGAAAAATAAAAAAAAATATAAAAGAAACAATAGGACAGGGACGGTAGGCATGTTGGCGCGCTTATGCACGCCCCCAACAGACCTCTTAGGAAAAGGGTGAGGTCCATAGTAGACAGTCTAAGGTTAAAGTTTTTGGGGTTTGGAGAAGAAAGTCAGGTAGAGGATTCCAGACATTGACCCCTCTGTGGCTGAAGTCGTATTTCCTGCAATCAAGTAATATATTCAGTGAAGTTTAGGGTATGTCAGGGTCGGTGTTCTTCTTTTTTTGTGGGTTTTTTTGGTAAACTTTTTATTTTATTTTATACAAACAATCCATCTTCCATTTAAACAGTGTGTCGTCTGGGTACAAATATCTTGTGCAATAACAATTACAGTTTATACATATTCATTGCTTGGTGTTAATACTCTATTCTTACTTCATACTAATATATACATAGTATATCTAATTTGCTAAAGTCTTGGGATTTAAGAGCCGACCAGCAGTGAAGCTGATGCGATATAAGGCTGATGCAATCACGATGAATCAGCATTAGGACCGCCTCTTCAAGACTGAGGATGAGTTCTACCCCTTTAAGAGGTGTTTATATAAGACAGCAACTAGAGGGCATTTTCTCTCTCCTTTTGTCCTGTAACCATTGCAAAGTTCTCCGTGTAGAGTTCAGAAGATTGACTGCTTGTCAGGTATTTTGCCTACCACATATATTTCTGTTGTATATAAACCACCCTTAAATGTCTAAGTGTGTGCTGCATTTTGCTCCTGGGTTGTCTCATAAAAGTAATCATGCTGCAAAAGCTCTGACATAATTCTTATAACATTCCCCATCTGAACATTTTTAATTCTTTTCACATGTTTATTATTTTTCGCTAGTCTGTTTTAATTTCTAACTTCCATATTTATTCTCCAAGCCATTGATAAAGTAATTCCCATATCGTATAATAAAGTTTGTTCCTTCTCTTTAATTGTTAATGTTAGCCTAATGTTAGGTGTTCTTCTGTTTATAAGGGCTTCAGCTGTGGGTGTGTCAAGGGAGGGTCACGATATGGGTCAGAGGTAAGAAAGAAGTTCGTCAAGAATTCCAACCCAGCATTTGAGCACCTGCACAGTTAAGTCTGTTGGGTTCCTGGGATAGATCTATGGCAGCTTGCCACTGCCAACCCACCACAGGCTAATTTGCCACAGCCAACTGACCTCGCCATGGGACAAGAATTACACTAATCTTGAAGAAATAGTGGAACAGGATTATGAAAGAAAAGATGCCCAAGGAGGAACCAAATGAAATGTGAAGAGCAAAAATTAAAAGGGTGTTTTTATTATTTTAAGTCATGAAATCAAATGGTTGAATTGTCCCACATGCAGCACATTGTCCTGTGGCGATTTGGCCTTGGCCTCAGCGAGTTGGCCGTGGCAAGTTGGTCATGGGGAGTTATCCCATTCTGCCTGGGAAGGCCATGATATGGAATACCAGAGCTGGTGTTCAGCAGGTTCTGACCAGTTCTGGAGAACCAATAGCAGAAATTTTGAGTAGTTTGGAGAACCGGCCAATCCCACCTCTGACTGGCCCTTCCCCCATCTCTTCTCTGCCTCCCATTGAGTCCCAGCTGATGTCCTACACAGGAGAACGGAGCTGAAAAGCAGGTTAGTGGGGAATGGGCATTTTGCAGTATCCTTCCCCTGCCATGCACACCAAGCCACTCCAAACCCACCAAGCCGCCCCCACAAACCAGTACTAAAATGTTTTTTTGAATCCTGCCAGGTAATCCTTGACTTACAACCATTTGTTTAGTCACCGTTCAAAGTTGTACCAGGATTGAAAAAGTAATTTATGACTGTTGTGCACACGAGTCATTGCAGCTTCCTTGTAGTCACATGATCAAAATTGGGGCACTGGGCAACTGGCCTGTATTTCTTTTTCTTTTTCTTTTTTTTTAAATATCAAGGTTTATTTATACACTTTCACCAACTTCCTATCTGATCACAGAAAATTTCATTCAGCTGGGAAACAAACTACTTTCAGAAACCAAAAGCTCTAACCAATATCGCCCATTTTGACTCTCCACTCCAAACTTAATACAAATCAATCACGTTCAGCTATGAAGCTATGACTTCATGCCCAAACCCCCCCCCCCCTCCATTAGATCAACTTTATTATGAACAGAAATCTTCATCCTTTTCCAGTGACGGTTGATCTTTGGATCGGCTGCTGCTTCTGGATCGGCTGCTGCTTCCGGATCGGCTGCTGTTTCTGAGCACTGCTAGTGGCCTCCTCTGGTTTCTTATCATATCAGATGTGCAGGAATCTGGGAAGTGGCATGTATTTCTGACATGCAGGGGGAGGGGGGGATTCTACTGGTTCAGACTGGTTCCATAGAACCGGTTGTTACAATGCTGCGCAGTTTGGAGAACCAGCAAATTGGTCTCCTTGCTGGCCCCGTTCCTCCCTTCCCTCCCCAGTCAGTCCTTATTGTGCATGGGCAACATCACTGACTGCATTCTCCCCCCGCCCAGTCATTCCTTAAGGTCTTTCTTTCTTTCTTTCTTTCTTTCTTTCTTTCTTTCTTTCTTTCTTTCTTTCTTTCTTTCTTTCTTTTTCCTCCTGACAATCAGCTGTTCTGATGATCAGTTCTGTGCTGGGATTCCCCTCACTTCCTTATTGCTTTGCCCAGGAAGCTTCCCGGAGGCCCAGGAAGGGGGGAGGGGTGTGTTATGTGAGCCCCCCACCCGCCCACGCTCCGTTTTTTGCCCTCCTGGGAGCAAAAATGCTCCCCTCCCAGGAGGCATCCCTGAAGCCCAGGAGGTCAAAAACAGAGAGGGGTGGGCGGGTGCTGCAAAAGAGGAGGGAGGAGAAGGAAAAGAAGAGGAAAAAGGAGGAGGAGAAGGAGAGAAAGAGGAGGAGAAGGAGGAGAAGAGGAAAAAGAAGGAGAAGGAGAGAAAGAGGAGGAGAAGGAGAAGAAGAGGAAAAAGGAGGAGGAGAAGGAGAGAAAGAGGAGGAGAAGGAGAAGGAGAAGAAGAGGAAAAACAAGGAGGAGGAGGAGAGAAAGAGGAGGAGGAAGAGAAGAAGAGGAAAAAGGAGAAGGAGAAGAGGAAGAAGGAGAAGGGGAAAAGAAGGAGGAGGAGGAGGAGGAGAAGGAGAAGGTGAAGAAGAGGAAGAAGAAGAAAGGAGAAAGGAGAAAAGAAGGAGAAGATGGAGGAGGAGAAGGAGAGAAATAGGAGGAGAAGGAGGAGGAGAAGAGGAAAAAGAAGGAGGAGAAGGAGAGAAATAGGAGGAGAAGGAGGAGGAGAAGAGGAAAAAGAAGGAGGAGAAGGAGAGAAAGAGGAGGAGGAGGAGGAGAAGAGGAAAAAGGAGGAGGAGAAGGAGAGAAAGAGGAGGAGAAGGAGAAGAAGAGGAAAAAGGAGGAGGAGAAGGAGAGAAAGAGGAGAAGGAGGAGAAGAGGAAAAAGAAGGAGAAGGAGAGAAAGAGGAGAAGAAGGAGAAGAAGAGAAAAACAAGGAGGAGAAGGAGAGAAAGAGGAGGAAGAGGAGAAGAAGAGGAAAAAGGAGAAGGAGAAGAGGAAGAAGGAGAAGGGGAAAAGAAGAAGGAGGAGGAGAAGGAGAAGGTGAAGGTGAAGAAGAGGAAGAAGGAGAAAGGAGAAAGGAGAAAAGGAGGAGAAGATGGAGGAGGAGAAGGAGAGAAATAGGAGGAGAAGGAGGAGGAGAAGAGGAAAAAGAAGGAGGAGAAGGAGAGAAAGAGGAGGAAGAGGAGAAGAAGAGGAAAAAGGAGAAGGAGAAGAGGAAGAAGGAGAAGGGGAAAAGAAGGAGGAGGAGGAGGAGGAGAAGGAGAAGGTGAAGAAGAGGAAGAAGAAGAAAGGAGAAAAGAAGGAGAAGGAGGAGGAGGAGAAGGAGGAGAAAAAGAGGAAGAGAAGGAGAAGAAGAGGAAGGAGAAGAGGAGGAGGAGGAGGAGGAGAAGCCACACCCACCCAGTCACATGGCCACACCCACCTAGCCACGCCCACAGAACTGGTGGTAAAAACATTTGCATCCCAGCCATGCTGACATGGGCAGTGTCCGGGAGGTCACGTGGTCTCCTTTGACGACCTTCTGGCAAGCAAAGTCAAGGGGGAAGCCAGATTCACTTAACAACGGTGTGACTTAAGCTTAACAAGCACAGGGATTCATTGAACAACTTGTGGCAAGAAAGGTCATAAAATGGCGCCGAGACTCACTGAACAACTGTCTGGCTTAGCAATCGAACTTTGGGGCTCAACGGCGGTGGAAAGGCGAGGACTCCCTGCACCCTGCTTGGAAGCGTCCCAGAAAGGGGACCAAAGGGAAGCAAGGATTCCTACCCGCACAGGGTTGTTGAAGGTCTGGGAGGCTCTTTCGCTGAAATTGAACTGGTTGGTGAGCTTCCGCTCTTGCGCAGGTCGTGCAGGGACTTCGAATTCCTTCTCGAGCTGGACTTCCTGTTGGAGGAGGAGGAGGAGGAAAGGAGGCAGAGCTGAAAACTAGCAAGGATTCCATCTTACCGAAGGGCAGGTTAACAGATTAACAGAATGACAAAGTTGGAAGGGACCTTGGAGATCATCGAGTCCAACCGCCTGCCCAAGCAGGAGACCCTACGCCATTTCTGACAGATGGCTGTCCAGTCTATTCTTGAGAGCCTCCAGAGATGAAGCTCCCACAACTTTCAAAGGCAACTTCTGTTCCATGGGTGGATGGTTCTCCCTGTCAGAAAATTCCTCCTTATTTCCAGGTTCAATCTCTCCTGGATGAGTTTTCATCCATTATTCCTTGTCTGGACTTCCTCCTTCCCATCCTCACTTCCATTTCCTTCCTTCCTTCCATCCTCCCTCCCTCCCATCTCTTCCCTCCCTCCTTGCCTCCTTCCCATCTCCCTCCCTCTCTTCCTTCCTTCCTTCCTTCCTTCCCTCCCTCCCTCCCTCCCTCCCTCCCTTCCAATACAGAGATTAACACATTTGGAAGGGATCTTGTAGGTCATCTATTCCAATCCCCCACATAAGATGGCTGTCTGGTCTCTTCTTAAAAACCTCCAGGGATGAAGCTCCCACAACTTCCGAGGGCAGCTTCTGTTCCTTTGGTTGATTGTCCTCCCTGTCAGAAAGTTTCTCCTTATTTCCAGGTTAAATATCTCCTTAGTCAGTTTCCATCCATTATTCCTTGTCTGGCCTTCAAAGATGCTTTGGAAAATAGCTTGACCCCTTCCTCCTCTCTGGGGCAGCCCCTCAAATATTGGAAGACTGCTATCCTGTCCCTCCTGGTCCTTCTCTTCCCTAGATTAGCCAGGCCCAGTTCCCATGACCAGTTCATCGTAGGATTTATCCTCCAATCCCCTCATTATCCCAATTGCTCTTCTCTGTACTCTTTCTAGAGTCTCAACATTTTTTTTATAATATGTGAGCAACTAATAGTAGAAAACAAAGAGTCTATTGATGTTCATGAAGAACAATGAGGAGAAGAAATTGCAGGAGCTAAAGAACTTCAAATGCTACTGGTTAATCAAGATTAACTGAGGGACTCTAGACAGAGAAGAGTAACCGAGATGATTAGGGGACGGGAGGCTAAAACATACAACGAATGGTTGCAGGAACTGGGCCTGGCTAGTCTAGGGAAGAGAAGGACCCGGGGAGACAGGAGAGCAGTCTTCCAATATTTGAGGGGCTGCTCCAGAGAGGAGGAAGGGGTCAAGTTATTCTCCAAAGCGAAAGGAAGGAAGGAAGACATGAGAGAGAGAAAGACGAGAGAGAAAAAGGAAAGAAAGAAAGAAAGAAAGAAAGAAAGAAAGAAAGAAAGAAAGAAAGAAAGAAAGAGGGAGGGAGGGAGGGAGGGAGAGAAAAAAGAAAGAAAGAAAGAAAGAAAGAAAGAAAGAAAGAAAGAAAGAAAGAAAGAAAGAAAGAAAGAAAGAAAGAAAGAAAGAAAGAAAGAAAGAAAGAAAGAAAGAAAGAAATCTGACCAAACCATGGATGGACAGAAGACATGCTTAGTTTAAGGAAAAGGAGGATGGGGTGACATGATAGCAGTCTCCCAATATCTCAGGGCTTGCTACAAAGAAGAGGTGTCAAAAAGATGTTGAGACTCTGGAAAAAGTGCAGAGAAGAGCAACCAGGATGATTAGGGGACTGGAGGTTAAAACGTATGAAGAACGGTTACAGGAACTGGGCCTGGCTAGTCTAGAGAAGAGAAGGACCCGGGGAGACAGGAGAGCATCTTCCAATATTTGAGGGGCTACCCCAGAGAGGAGGAAGGGGTCAAGCTATTTTCCAAAGCACCTTTGAAGGCCAGACAAGGAATAATGGATGGAAACTGACTAAGGAGATATTTAACCTGGAAATAAGGAGAAACTTTCTGACAGGGAGGACAATCAACCAAAGGAACAGAAGCTGCCCTCGGAAGTTGTGGGAGCGTCATCACTTGAGACTTTTAAGAAGAGACCAGACAGCCATCTTATGTGGGGGGTTGGAATTGATGACCTACAAGGTCCCTTCCAACTCTGTTAATCTCTGTATGAAGGAAGGAAGGAAGGAAGGAAGGAAGGAAGGAGGGAGGGAGGGAGGGAGGGAAGGAAGGAAGGAAGGAAGGAAGGAAGGAAGGAAGGAAGGAAGGAAGGAAGGAAGGAGGGAAGTTGGGAGGGAGGGAAGCAAGGAAGGAAGGAAAGAAGGAAGGAAGAGAGGGAGGGAGGGAGATGGAATGGAGGAAGGAAAGGAGATGAGGGAGGTAAGACATGGGAGGGAGGGAGGGAGGGAGGGAGGGAGGGTGGGAGGGAAGGAAGGAAGGAAGGAAGGAAGGAAGGAAGGAAGGAAGGAAGGAAGGAAGGAAGGAAGGAAGGAAGGAAGGAAGGAAGAGAGGTAGGGAGGGAGATGGGATGGAGGAAGGAAAGGAAGGGAGGGAGGGAGGGAGGAAGAGAGGAAGGGAGGAAGGAAATGTGAGTGAGGAAAGGAAGGAGGAAGTCCAGACAAGAAATAATGGATGGAAACTGAACAAGGGGAGATTCAACCTGGAGGAATTTTCTGACAATTGAGAACAATCAACCCATGGAACAGAAGTTGCCTTCGGAAGTTGTGGGAGCTTCATCCCTGGACGCTTTCAAGAAGAGACGGGACAATCATAGTCCAAGATGTCATAGGGCTTCTTGCTTGAGCGGGGGTTGGACTAGATGACCTCCAAGGTCCCTTCCAACTCTGTTAATTGACCACCAGTAATGAGAGGATTGCTCTGAAGCCTTACTGGAGATTCTGGTTTCTCTCCTATCATCACTTCCACTTCCTCCTCTTCGCCTCCTTCGGCTTCGGCTTCTTTCAGTTCTGCGTCCAGGGCATCGAAGTCCAGAACCAGGGACGAAATCGGGCCCGCAACTGAGAACAAAACAGACAAAGGGAAGGAAAAAAATGAAGAAACCAATTTATTTCAGAGGTCCTCGCAGAATACTTCCTCCCCACCAGTAGCAATATAGGTAGTGCTTGACTTACAACCGTTCGCTATAAGTTATAATGACACTGAAAAAAAAGGAACTGGGGTCCATTTCTTTCTTTCTTTCTTTTTTAAATAAATTTTATTAAGTTTCCAAATTTTAAAAAACATAAAACAAAACTTTATACATTATTATCACACATCAAGACATCTTTTGCATTTCCTCACATTTTTCAGTCTATGTATTTACTTCTTCCTTTACCATTGCATGGGGTCCATTTCTTTCATATTTATGACCGTTGCAGCATCCAGCATGGTCGCTTTGGCAACAGACTCGTATTTATGACAGTTCAGTTTCCTGGGGTCATGTGATCCCCACAGGGATGGGATTCAAATTTCTTAACAACCACTTCTGTGGGTGTGGCCTAATTTGTGGGTGTGGCCTGGTGATCATGTGACTGGGTGGGCGTGGCTTGCTGACTGGGCATGGGTTGGTGGTCATGTGACTGGCTGGGTTAGCTTGTATGTAAATATTATATTTGTCTAAAGATTGAATTTTTTTATTTTTTTTTTAAAAAGCAACTTTTACCCCAAATCAGGCAAAGCAGGCAGGCCGATTAAGTTGCTCACAGAATCACAGATTCACTCAGAGATCTATCTTTCTGCAATCTGCTACCTGAGTCTGCACTGAAAAATAGAAGCTTCAGTCCTAAGGAAGGTTCAGCTCTGCTTTTAGATTAGCTAGAAAGCAAGAAATCCAATGATTTCCTGCTTTCTATCTAATCTAAATCTCCCGGCGCAGCTGATAGTCGGAACAGCTGATGGTCGGGGGGGGGGGAAGGAAAAATAGCAATTTACCAAAGGCAGGCAAGTTGGATGGCGCGCATGCCAAGTAAGGAGTGGGCGGGGAGGGAAGGGTCCACCCATTGGCACGATTTTTTGGTTCTTTGAACTGCGCAGAATCACAGAACCGGTCTGACCAGGTAGAATCCCACTCCTGAATCTCCTTTTGTGACATCCTGATAAATAAAGTCAATGGAGAAGTCAGATTCACTGAACAACTGTGCCAAGAACGGTTGCAAAATGGGGCAAAACTACTTAACCATCGCCTCGCTTAGCAACAGAACTTTTGGGCTCAGTTGCGGTCATAAGGCAAGAACTACCTGTCTTGCCAACTTTCCATGTCATTTATAACACAATTCCCAATTTTCCTGTAACTTTTTAGAGGGAACGTGACAAAGGAGAAGTGTTGATACTTCCAACGATAGTTGCACCATAAATTCCTGAAAGGACATTCTACACAACAACCCTTTAACTTTGCAGTTTCTATTGGGAAATTATTTATTTATTGAATTGAATTTATATTGCCACCTAATTCGCCATGGTGACTCAATTTAGCCTTTTTTCACATCAACCCTGATGAAGGTAGGATTGTCTATATATCAGAATGGCAATTCTGATATTTTCATATCAATATTCCCATGTTTTATATAGCATTATTCCAATATCTGAGGCGCCGCCCCAAAGAAGAGGGAGTCAAGCTATTCTCCAAAGCATTTGAAGGCAGGAGAAGAAGCAATGGATGCAAACTAAACAAGGAAAGAAGCAACCTGGAATTAAGGAGAAACTTCCTAACAGTGAGGACAATTAAGTGATGGAACAACTTGTCTCTAGAAGTTGTGGGGGCTCCATCACCAGAAGCTTTTAAGAAGAGACAAGACAATCACTTATCTGAAATAGTATAGGGCAGGAGTCTTCGAACTTCACAGCTTTAAGACTTGTGGACTTCAACTCCCAGAATTCCTCCTCCAGTCATGTTAGAGCTCAGGAATTCTGGGAGTTGAAGTCCACAAGTCTTAAACTTGCCAAGTATAGGACAATGATGGCGAACCTATGGCAAGCGTGCCACAGATGACGGCACGTGAGCCTCAAGCAAACTTACCTCACTGCACATGCACGCGCCTCACAGCTGATTTTCTGCAAGTTTGAGGCCTTTTTTGGCCTTCCAGAGTCTTGAAAAAAGCCTCTGCAGGCTTTGCAGGATGAATAATAGGCCCGTTTTGTCACTTCCTGTAGTGACGAAACAGGCCTGTTATTCAGCCCGCAGAGGCTTTTTTCAAGACTCTGGGAGGCCGAAAAAGGCCTCAAACCAGCCAAAAAAATCAGCTTTGAGGTGCATGTGCAGGGGATGTGGGGATGCACGCATGCCTTCTAGTGCTGACATGTGAGCATGCACATGCTAGCATGCATACACAGAAGCCCCAAAAGGTTATCCACCACTGGTACAGGTTCTCCTGCTTCAGCCGAGGGCTGAACTAGAAGTCCTCCAAGGTCCCTTCCAGTTCTATTCTGATTTTGACTGACGTCAGCATCTTCCAATCATGTTTGACTACAACACCCAGAATGCCCCACTCAGCCTTTGGCATCCTGTCAAAACGAAGCAATGGATGGGAACTGATCAAGGAGAGAAGCAATCAAGAACTAAGGAGAAATTTCCTGACCCGTGAGGACAATTTATGGCTTGCTTTCAGAACTTGGGGGTGGGGGTGGGGGTGGGGTTTGAAGAAGAGACTGGACAGCCACTTGTCTGAAATGGTATGAGGTCGCCTGCTTGAGGAGGGGGATTGACTAGAAAACCTCTAAGGTCCCTTCCAGCTCTATTCTGATCGAATCCTGACACTGCAATCAAAACTTTGCTTGGTGTGTGCATGTGCGTGTGTCCCACTGCAAAGCTGAAGTTTTCAACAAGGAGTCCATCACACTCTCAAAATCCCATTCTTATTCAGCCTTTGCCAGACTGAGCAGCATATATGTGAAGTCAGCATTATGTGCTCTTGGCACATTGCTTTAGATTTGCTTATGGAATCACATTTGCACGAAGCACTTTCATCGGTTTCATCAAGATAAACAAACAAGCCATGGTCCCCACTTGTTCCAAATCCTTTATGTGCATCAATCTCAAAAGCCGCCTTCCAAATAAGATTCCTGGATGGACTGTTAAGTGCCTTAATTATACAATCACAGAATCCTAAGGCTGGAAGGGACCTGGGAGGTCTTCTAGTCAACCCCCTTCGATACCATCCTGGACAAAGGGTTGCCCAGTCTTTTCTTGAAAACTTCCACTTTTGGAGGCAAGTTGTTCCTCTGATCATTCCAACTGTTAAGAAACTCCCTTCTTGATTCCAGGTGGCTTCCTCCTTGATTAGTTTCCATCCATTGTTTCTTGTCCTGCCTTCAGGTGCTTTGGAGAATAGGGTGACCCCATCTTCTCCGTTTAGCCTCTCAAATGCTGCAGTACTGCTCTTTGTCATCCCCTGGTCCTTCTTTTCATTAAATTAGAAAATAGAATAGGTATAGGTATAGGTATAGGTATAGGTATAGGTATAGGTATAGGTATAGGAATAGAATAGAATAGAATAGAATAGAATAGAATAGAATAGAATAGAATAGAAGTTTAGAGAGAATGGAATGGAATGGAATAGAATAAATAGAATAGAATAGAATAGAATAGAATAGAATAGAATAGAATAGAATAGAATAGAATAGAAGTTTAGAGTAGAATGGAATGGAATGGAATGGAATGGAATGGAATAGAATAGAATAGAATAGAATAGAATAGAATAGAATAGAATAGAATCAGGAAAGAATGGAAGGGAATGGAAAGGAAGGGAAGGGAAGGGAAGGGAAGGGAAGGGAAGGGAAGGGAAGGGAAGAGAAGAGAAGAGAAGAGAAGAGAAGAGAAGAGAAGAGAAGAGAAGAGAAGAGAAGAGAAGAGAAGAGAAGAGAACCAGGAAAGAATAGAACCAGGAAAGAATAGAATAGAATAGAACAGAATAGAATAGAATAGAACCAGGAAAGAATGGAAGGGAATGGAAAGGAAGGGAAGGGAAGGGAAAGGAAGGGAAGGGAAGGGAAGGAAGGGAAGGGAAGGGAAGGGAAGAGAAGAGAAGAGAAGAGAAGAGAAGAGAAGAGAAGAGAAGAGAAGAGAAGAGAAGAGAAGAGAAGAGAAGAGAAGAGAACCAGGAAAAAACAGAATAGAATAGAACAGAATAGAATTTAGAAGAAGAAAAGAGAAGAGAAGAGAAGAGAAGAGAAGAGAAGAGAAGAGAAGAGAAGAGAAGAGAAGAGAAGAGAAATCAGGAAATAACAGAACCAGGAAAGAACAGAACAGAACAGATTAGAATGCTTGATGCTGTCTAAGCTTGGTTGTTTTCTTGCAGGCATTTCATTAACCCACCTAGCATCATCAGTGGTAGAAGAGAATGGGGCTGGCAGAGAAGAGGAGGAGGAGGAGGAAAGGAAGGGGGGAGGGAGGGGAAAGAGGGAGGGGGAGGAGGAAGGACTGTGCAGTCTATGCTCTCTGAGCTTGGTTGTTTTCTTGCAGACTTTTCATAACTAGGCTACCCAACTAGATAACATCATCAGTGGTAGAAGAGAATGAGGTTTGTTTTCTGTTTATATACTAGTAGCTTGTCCTGTCAGCATTGGTGGGAGGGTTCTTGGTGGTTCCTCGATTAGATCGTTTGCTTCTCGCCCTGATGATGTTGCCTACTTGGATAATGACACATCAGAAGAAACCAGTTATCGGAAACGTTATAAGGTTATCTATCCATCCAACATTGATCTATTCCACTTGCCTGTCACCAGAATTCCTGCTTGAGGAGGGGGTTGGACTAGAAGACCTCCAAGGTCCCTTCCAACTCTGATTTTTCTGTTAATTAATTCGTGGGCATGACTTGCCTCCCGAAGTGAGGGGCTGCATCACTGAGATTTTGAAGAAATGATTGGGCAACCATTTTGTCTGCAGTGGTCTAAGTTTCCTGGCTGAGCCAGGGGTTGGACTAGAAGGCCTCCCAGGTCCCTTCCAACTCTGTCATTCTGTTATTCTCTCTCAGATTGCCTCAGTCCCTGGCACTTTTTCACTTTTTGTTTCTGGCTGGCACCAGGGTTTTCCTGCTGAGTCATCTTTTTTGCAAAAGCCTTTCTTTTCCCAATTGTGCCTTTGACGCTGTTTCTCGATGCTGCTGGCAATTTCTGAGATCTGAGCACAGTTGTCACATCCTGCCTCGATGCTGCACCTTGTGACTTGGAGCAACCTGAACGTGTCCTGGAAAAACACTTCATCATTTTGACTTTTCCTGTTCAGCCGGCCCTGACGCCAATTCCCTTGCATGAAACACAATTCCTGTTTCTAGTTTCTAGAATATTCTTTGGAACGCATTCCGTTGGAGCAATGTGTGATGACCCAAAGGGTGTAGCACAAAGGCAACACAGTCAGATAAGCAAGAAGAGTCCCTTTATTATCTCCAACTTTGCCCCCAATGTCCAGGTTATCTTTGGCTGGAAAAAAACTCTACCAGAACCAGCCTTTGACTGTAAAAAATTCAGTCCAAAACAAGGTACACACAAACTGTAACTTAAAATCTAAACAAACCAAACTGAAGTAATTAGCTTGACATGGCAGGAGAAGAAATTTCAAACTTGAAGGCCCCGCAAAACTTACACAGTTGGGAAGACTCCAGGAACATAGATAAGCCACCACGACACAAGATAAAGACACGTTTACTCCCAACAGATTCCTGCACACAACTTGTCTTTTTTTATATACTGAGTTCCCAGCTGCAGCCAATGAAGGGAATCAGGGCCCTTTCCTCCCCCGTAAGCCACCCAACCCACCTTGCTCCCTTCTCCGTTCCTCCCTGCGTGCCCTAGGATGAAGAGGGGGTGGGCCTGGGGTCTTCCTCTGAACTCCCTCTCCCTTGTTCTACCTCTCTTCTGCTCTGCCCAGCTGGACTTTGCCCTTCCCCAGTTTCCTCCACAGCCAACAGAGCCACACTCCCACTGTCAGCTGTCTGTCTTCCTCCTCAGATTCAGACTCCGACAGGTTCTCAACCTTGGCTACTTTAAGATGGATGGGCTTTGACTCCCAGAATTCCCCAGCCATCCATTCTGGCTGTTGGGAGTCTCCTTTGCCTATGATAGCTCCCCAAAATGGCAGGGAGCCTGATTCCATCTTGAGAAAGGAAAAGGGTGGAATTTTCTGGATCGGTCTAAAGGTGAACATCTCTTTAATAATCAATGGCTTCAAAAGTCCTCCCAAACACCAAAAATCCCTGGCACTGGTGATAAACAACCAATCTCTAAGAGCGCCAGGGACCCCAAAGTCCTTCTCTTCTTCCTCCCCCTCCTTTCTGCAAACCCCACTCCCTTCTAGCACTGATGATGTTATCTAGTTGGGTAATGAAACATTTGTGAGAAAATAAACCAAGCTCAGAGGGGACCAAGGACCCCCAAATAATAAGTTACGGTCCACCTGTGTGGCTCATCCCCATTGCTTTTCTCCAGAGGTGGCATTCAACAGATCCTGACCAGTTCTTGAGAATGGAAATTTGGAGGAATTTGGAGAACTGGCAAACAACCCCTCTGACTGGCCCTGCCTTCATCTATTCTCTGCCTCCCACTCAGTCCCCACTGATCGGCTGGACCTTCTTTGGTTGCCCTGCACAGGAGAATGAAGCTGGAAAGCAGGTTAGTGGGGTGGGGAGGGGAGGGGAAGGGGGATTTTGCAGTATCCTGTTCTGACCCAAACCTGGTTCCAAGGAAGCAAACACGAGACAAAGGTAACAGCACCACCTTTTAATGTTTCTTTACGAATCCCGTTCCTTCATGGGTAAAAGGCTGCTTCCAACTAATTAGCTCCGATAAGGAAGAGCCTTGCCAAGGTCTTGCAAGGCTGCCAAGAACAACAGATAAAGTTACTAAGAAATATTTCAAACACAAAGAGTCTCTAAACACCAACTAATAGAGTCCGAACGTCTACAAGGCTTGAGTGCAAAAACTTCTTTGCTTCCTGCAAAGAACTCCCACTTCTCAGCTGGTTTTTATCTCTTAAGGGAGGGGCCATTACCTTGCAGCCTTACTCCCGAGTCGCCTGTGCTGCTGCAGCTGCTCTTTTCTTCGAGCAGCCCTGCTTGCATGTGCACTGGGCACGGGCTCTTCGGGGTCCTCTTCCTCACTG
>CM066329.1:378598251-378614681 GCA_033807585.1 Hydrophis major | reverse complement strand
CCAAGTTATGCCCAGCAAGTCACTTGGGGCGAGCTGGCCGTGGTGAGCCAGGAGTGGCAATCCAGCGGCAGCAAGCCAGCCAGGATGAGCCGGCAGTGGCAAGCCAGCAACGGAGACCCTGGGGGTGGCAAACCGGTGGTGGCAAGTGGCAGTGACCCAGGGGTGAGTGGTCCCATTCCACCCTCTTAAGGTAAGGCTAGCAATTCTGCTTCTTTTATTATCTCTCTTCCCAGAGATCCAGGGAACGAGAGGACAGGAGACCGTTCAAATAACCTCAGGGGTACCCCTCCTCCTGCAAGAACATCGGTGGCCAGAAATTGTGCTGAATTTTCAAAGCATGCCCTGATTTTACCCAGAAACTAAAACCCATCGTGTTGAATAGAATAGAATAGAATAGGGAATGGAATGGAATGGAATAGGAATAGGAATAGGAATAGAAATAGAAATAGAAATAGAAATAGAAATAGAAATAGAAGTAGAAATAGAAATAGAAATAGAAATAGAAATAGAAATAGAAATAGAAATAGAAATAGAAATAGAAATAGAAATAGAAATAGAAATAGAAATAGAAATAGAAATAGAAATAGAAATAGAAATAGAAAAGAAAAGAAAAGAAAAGAAAGGAAAAGAATGGAATGGAATATAGAACAGAAATAGAATAGAATAGAAATAGAATAGGGAATAGAATGGAATAGAAATAGAAATAGAAATAGAATAGAATAGAATAGGGAATAGAATATGGAATGGAATGGAATAGAATAGAATAGAATATAGAACAGAAATAGAATAGAATAGAATAGAAATAGAATAGGGAATGGAATAGAAATAGAATAGAATAGGGAATAGAATAATAGAATAGAATATGGAATGGAATGGAATGGAATGGAATGGAATGGAATGGAATAGAATAGAATAGAATAGAATAGAATAGAATAGAATAGAATAGAATAGGGAATGGAATGGAATGGAATGGAATGGAATGGAATGGAATGGAATGGAATGGAATGAAATAGGAATAGGAATAGTAATAGAAATAGAAATAGAATAGGGAATAGAATATGGAATGGAATGGAATGGAATAGAATAGAATAGAATAGAATAGAATAGAATAGAATAGAATAGGGAATGGAATGGAATGGAATAGAAATAGAAATAGAAATAGAAATAGAATAATAGAATAGAATATGGAATGGAATGGAATGGAATGGAATGGAATGGAATAGAATAGAATAGAATAGAATAGAATAGAATAGGGAATGGAATGGAATGGAATAGAAATAGAAATAGGGAATAGAATAATAGAATATGGAATGGAATGGAATAGAATAGAATAGAATAGAATAGAATAGAATGCTTTATTGGCCAAGTGTGGTTGGTTACACAAGGAATTTGTCTTTGGTTCAAATACTCTCATGTACATAAAAGAAAAGATACATTCATCAAGAATCATCAGGTACAACACTTAATGATAGTCATAGGGTACAAATAAGCAATCAAATCATACTAAGATACAGTCAATATAAATCCTAAAGATACAAGCGACAAAGTTACAATCATACAGTCACAAGTGGGACGAAGGGTGATAAGGAGTAATGAGAAGACTAAGAGTAATAGTAGTGCAGATTTTGTCAATAGATGGACAGTGTTGAGGGAATTGCTTGTTTAGCAAAGTGATGGCGTTCGGGAAAAAATTATCCTTGTGTCCGAGCTGTTCTGGTATGCAAGGCTCTATAGCGTCGTTTTGAGGGAAGGAGTTGAAACAGTTTATGTCCGGGATGTGAGGGGTCTGTAGATATTTTCACAGCCCTCTTTTTGACTCGTGCAGTATTGATTTAGTTATTAAATTAAGTTAAATTAAATTAAGTAATTAAATTGATTTTGTGCAGGCTTGCCCTACTTTTAAAGGATCAGTGATTCACACATTGTGTGTGTGTGTGTGTGTGTGTGTGTGTCAGCAGAGGGAGAAACACTTACTTTAAAACTGTATCGGACAATGTTCTGTGGAGCATGGGGGTTGTTGGCGGTCAGGATACGGGTGATTTCCTCCTTCAGTTCCTGCAGTGGAAAAGAGCTGCATCTCGCACAACCTTCCCACAGTGCGTAACCGGCCGATGCATAAAAACAGACACATTTAAGAAATACGTAGGATGGGTTATTATTTATTTTTAATGCTGAGCTTCCGTAGGAATTATGGATTTTTTTTCCGACATGAAATAGGCAAAATGTTAAAAAAAAAAAAAAAAGCTGCCCTGGGGTTTCTGTACCGGCTGAAAATCTGGGAGTGCTCAATACTTATGACCATAAAACGGTGCTGACAATTTTGCTCAGACGTTGCGATGGCCGTAAAGCAGATCATCACATGACCACTTGAGATTTTACAACCTTTTTTTTTTTTTTTTGCAGTACAGGCAGTCCTCGACTTGCCACCGTTCACTTAGTGACCATCGTGTCAACTCAAAAATATTTCTCTGGTCTTTTAGAGTTGTCAGCAGAAAGGGAGTGGGGGAAACAGTGCATTCCTTAAATGCTTCAGATTACTGCTAGGCAGGCGAAGCTGTTGGCGTGCAAGATTATTACTGGAGAGCATGAGGGATGACTCTTGGCTGTGGATGTGTCCCATTGGAGAATATACATCCAGGCGGTGGGGGTGGAAGACCAGGGTCAAGGGGAAAATGAATGATGGGTCTCAGAGTCGACTGCACCCAGGTAACGCCGACATGGTCATTCCAAATAAATCTTCTTTAAACTCTGAGAGATATGGCTAGAGACTCATGATTTGAATAGGGGTGGATGCCGGAGCCCTGACACATTGAAAGTTATTACGGCACTGGAAAAAGTGACTCACACTTACGACCATTGCAGTATCCCCGTGATCAAAATTCAAATGCTTGGCAATACTTGGCTCATACTTATGACCGTTGCTGGGCCCCGGGATTTACATGATCCCCTTTTGTGAACTTCTGACAAGCAAAGTCAGTGGGGAAGCTGGATTCGCTTAACAACCGGGTTACTAGCTTGTCCACTGCAGTCTGTCAGCTGTCATGCCCCTGTCAGAATCTGACTTGGAGGGGGAGGCTGGACACTGACAGGGAGTCTGAGTGTGGCTCCGTTGGCTGCGGAAGAAATTGGGGAAGGGCAAAGTCCAGCTGGGCAGAGCAGGGAAGAGGTAGAGCAAGGGAGAGGGAATTCGGAGGAAGTCCCAGGCCCACCCCCTCTTCATCCTAGGGCATGCAGGGAGGAATGGAGAAGGGAGCAACGTGGGTTGCGTGGCTTACAGGGGAGGAAAGGGCCCTGATTCCCTTCATTAGCTGCAGCTGGGAACACAGGGTTTAAAAAGGGAAGCTGCGCGTAGCAAGCTGTTTGGGAGCAAACGTAAATTTATCTGGTCTCGTGGCTTATCTGTGTTCC
This sequence comes from Hydrophis major, assembly GCA_033807585.1. Lineage (NCBI taxonomy): Eukaryota > Metazoa > Chordata > Lepidosauria > Squamata > Elapidae > Hydrophis > Hydrophis major. The sequence continues at coordinate 378,611,273 of CM066329.1, read as the reverse complement.
TGGTGTCTTCCCAACTGTGAGAGTTTTGCCGTGCTTTCAAGTCTGAAATTCCTTCTCCTGCCCTGTCAAGCTAATTACTTCGGCCTGGTTTGTTTGGATTTTAAGTTACAGTTTGTGTGTACCTTGTTTTGGACTGAATTTTCTACAGTCAAAGGCTGTTCCTGGGAGAGAGTTTTTCTCCAGCCCAAAGGTAACCTGGACATTGGAGATAATAAAGGGACTCTTATTGCTTATTTGACTTGTTGTCTTTGTGCCACGTCCCTTTGGGTCATCACATCAGCTTTGGAAGCCATATTAGCACCAGAAGCTTCCACGCTGCCACGTTCTTGAGCGTGGGAAGATGGGGGGAGGGAATTGCACAGAGCCTATGTGGTTAGACATAATAGCATTCCTTTTCTAAGTCAAGATCATGTTATTCCTTCACCTGGCTGAGGAATAGTAGAGGGTACGACTCAACTTGGGACAGATGGTGATTTGGGCATGTGATGCAATGAGAGATTCAAGGAGTGGATTTGTAATATTTTACTTATTGCAGGGAAACCCAAAATTTTCAGATTCGGGATTTCCCAGATGTTCCAGTTTACTCCTCTGATAAAAGGACCCTTTGAGAAGATGTCTGTCACAGAGTTATTGGTTGTAGCTGAGGGTTTCTGGAACGCCAACACAATGATTCACGTAACACTTGTGGCCAAGAAAAGTCATAAAACGGGCCCAAACTCAAACGTCTCACTTAACAAAAATGTTGGGTTCAGTTATGGTCATAAGTCGAGGACTACCTGTACAGTCCTACTTCAGTACTCATCATTCATTGGTTCTGGGAGGCGCGATGAGTATCAAAAACGATGAGTAACAAACCAAGTTTTCCCCCACAAAGAGTAACTATAACGAGTCACAAGGCAGTTCACACCAGCAAGTTCTAGGTTTTGCGTTGAGTATCAAACGATGAATACCGGGAGGAATTTTTGGTCTCAAAATGCCAAATTTTGAGTATCAAATTGGATTCGTTCCAAAGCAGTGGAGTACCAAGGCACCACTGTTGTGTCCCTAGTATTTCAAAGCATGTAAGGATTTTAACCTGCTTGAGTTCAGCTTATGGGTGAATTGCCAAATGTTGCCAATGTGTTTTCAGAATCACAGAATTAGTAGGGACCTTGGAGGTCTTCTAGTCCAACCCTCCTCCTCTATACCATTTCAGGCACCTGGCTATCCTATATCTTCTCCTCCCCCCTTTTGGCCTCTAGCCCAAATTTACTTACCGCATCAGTCAGGTCCAGCTGGTCTGGGGGCTTGATTAATGTCTTGGCCTGGCCCCACTCCTCGGCACCCTCACCCACTTCAACGCCCCCCTCTTCATCCTAGAAAAAGAACCACACAGCCAGTTAGCAATGGACACGGAAGGCCATCAATGCGCTAGGAAGTCCGTGGGTGCTTTCAACCATTCCAATCTGCTTCTGCATTGACAGACTGAAAGAGTTTGGGATTTTTGCCTTTTGGGGGGGTTCCTTGGTGGTCTCTGAGCTTGGCTGTCTCCTTGAAGACGTTTCATAGCCCACAATAGGTAGCCTCATCATCATTAGACTCATGAGATTACCTAGTTGGGTCACAAAACATCTGCCAGAAAACCATCAAACTGAGAGAGCGCCAAGGACCTCACAGTCTTCCTCCTCCTGGTCCTTGTCCCCTCTTCCTCCTCCTCCTCCCCATACTCCTCTTCCTCCTCCCTGCAAATCCCTCTCCCTTCTAGCACTGATGATATCTAGTTGGGTCATGAAACATCTTCAAGAAAACAACCAAGCTCAGAGAGCATCAAGGACCCCTGAGCTATAAAAATTCTGCCTTTTTGTATTTTTGCCCTACGAAAATACTGCTTTGCAAAGAAAAACGTTGCAACTGCCCTCCATTCCAGCCAGATCTGGAACCCATCAGCATCCTGATCATTCAGGTTGTGAGCTCTCAGTACATTCTGTTTTTTTTTTTTTTTAATTACTTTTGAGGAAGCATTTTAATATCTATGGTAGCATGAATTACAGAACTCTTTCTAAGAGAAAGCCGTGTCTCTAGTGGCAAAGGCAATAAATAAGGCATGCTAATGTGGCCGTATGGCAGAGATGTTGACACACAAATAATTGATTGACATCCACAATTAAGACAACATTCAGGGCCGAGAGAATATGCAGCTCAGAACTGTGGGGTTCAACGAAATCCACAACATAATGTTAGATGATTAAAAAGACAAAGACTACACTCATTTGAGTAGTTCTGGTGGTGGTTTTGTTGTTTTTGTGCGTTTGTGTGCCTTCAAGTCGGCAGGTCAGTGGCTAGATAAGTTCCCACTGTTTCTTGGCAAGGTTTCTCCAAAGTGCTTTGCCATTGTTTAGTTTAGTTTAGTTTAATGTCATTGCACCTCGTACGACGAAATCAAACACCATCTTTAGTGCACATCATGACCATGAAAATAAACACAAACACACATCCTTCACACTCCAGACATTGAACCGGAAACCCCCGACATCACAGCAACACTGCACTACACAGCAGAATTCAAAAGAGCTACTGCCTTGGGATAGAAGCTGTTTTTCAGCCTATTTCTCCTTGTTTTTATTATTTTGTACCGCGTGCCAGATGGTAATAGTTAAAAAAAAAAGGGGTTCCCAGGATGAGATGGATCTTTGAGAATATTTTGAACTTCCTTAAGGCAGCCGAAGCTATAAAGCTCTTCCAAAGAGGAGAGAGGGTAACTCATGATCCTCTGGGCAATGACTTTAACCCTCTGGAGTGCTGTCCTATCTGCCCCTGTGCAATTGGCAAATCATACAGAGGTGCAGTATGTTAAAATGCTCTCTATGGTGCAGAGGTAGAAGGTCACCTTTCTGCCTCCTTTCTTAGGGCTGAGAAAGAGGGACTGGTCCAAGGTCAACCAGCTGTAATGTTTATATTAGGACTAGAACTCACTGTCTCCTGATGATTGATCCAAAGTCACCCAGCCAGCTTTCCTTCCTAAGATGGAGTTATAATTCACATCCACCTGGTGATTGGCCCAAAGTCACCTACCCAGCTTTCCTGCCTTAGGCTGGGCTAGAATTCACATCTCCTGGTGATTGGCCCAAAGTCACCCAGCTAGAATTCCTTCCTAAGGTGAGGCTATAATTCACAATCACCTAGTGATTGGCCCAAAGTTGCCCAGCCAGCTTTCCTGCATTAATTGAAACTAGAATTCACAGTCTCCTGGTGGTTGGTCAAAGTCACCCAGTCAGTTTTCATGCCTACAGTAGGACTAAAATTCATCATCTCATGGTGATTGGACACCCAATCAGTTTTTATGCCTATGGCAGGACTAGAATTCACTGTCTCCTGGTTTCTAGCCCAGTACCTTCACCATTGCACCAAACTGACTCTTCTTCTTGTGTTACCATTATTTGAAATGTTGAAGAAAATCGAATGTGGCCAGAAACATTTAATTTGGGAGATAAGCACCTCTGTTTGAATTTCTAAAAAGCAACAAATCTATTTCAGCCATCACTGTTCCTTTGGATAATTTATTTCTGTCGTATCTTTGCTTCATTTAATCATCCTGATTTGAAGAATGACATCTGGAGTTCCTCGGACTGCCTTCTCTTCCCCTCCTAAATTAATCATAATTCTGGAATCTTTCTCACAGGCCGCATGATATAATTCAAAATGTCACTTTGGGCAAGATTGTATTTTAAACGTCTTGAAAGGCAAAAGCTGGGATCGTTGGACAGAAAGAGAGGTTTTAGCATTGTTGGATAGAACGGCAATCCAGGATAATCGGCGTCTGTCTTCTTCTCACAGACACAAGAAGCTTTTGTTAAGAACTGTGCGCAACACGGCAGTTGTGAGCTGGCCGAGATGAAATGAAAAACGATGGCCTGTGAATCAGGGCATCGTTGCACAATTGTGATGCCATAAGTCATGAGGCATGTGATTTATCTCCAACCCAGTCCTTGCAATTGCCCTGTGGGGTTGGCATCCCATAGTAGGCCATCATTTCTCACCCAGGTTTCGGGCGCAATCTGCATTTGCTAGACCAACTGACGATTACCGACAGAAGTGAGCTTTCTGAACTGTGGGTCCTTTGTGCTCTCTGAGCTTAGTGAGAGGATTTTGCAGACATTTCATTGTCCAGCTAGGTCACATCATCAGGGCTAGTGAGAGTGGGGTGTGAGGAGAGGAGGAGGAGGACTGTGGTTTCCTTGGCGTTATTAGAGTTTGGTAGTTTTCTTGCCGATATTTCATTACCCAACTAGACAACATGGTCAGTGCTAGAAGGGAATGGAGAGGAGGAGGAGGAGGAGGAGGAGGAGGAGGAGACTATGGATTCCTTGGTGCTATTAGAGCTTTGTGGTTTTCTTGCATATATTTCATTACCCAACTAGACAACATCATCAGTGGTAGAAGGGAGTGGGGTTTGTGGAGATGAAGAGAAGGAGGAGGAGGAGGAGGAGAATGACTATGCAGTCCTAAATGCTGTTTGAGCTTGGTGGTTTCCTTACAGGCTTCCATTACCCAACTGGATAACAACATCAGTGCTTCTGATCATTACATCAGCATTGATGATGTTATCTAGTTGGGTAATGAAATGTCTACAGGAAAACAATCAAGCTCAGAGAGCCTCAAGGAGCCACAAAGTGGCAGTTCTTCTCCATTTACCTCCAGCCTTGCATGCTGCAATTTCTTGCCATACTTGTAGCTTATCTTCATCAAGGCATATTTTCACAACAAATTATTTTCTTGGAAATTAGAATGCTGCCATCTATAATGTCCACTTGCCAAGGAAAGCCTTTTCCTTCATTAAAAAAAATATATCGTTCCTGATGGTTTGAACTGAACAATTCTCAGGGAAAGCGACTTAGCTACTATGGAGTCCCTGGTGCTCCCTGGTTCTTTTCTTGCAGATGTTTCATTGCCCAACTACCATGTTTCCCTGAAAATAAGACCGGGTCTTATATTATTTTTTTGCTTCAAAAGACGCATTATGGCTTATGTTCCGGTTAGGTCTTATTTTCAGGGGAAATATACTAAATGTGTCCCTCTGGCTGACAATCTTAACTGGGGCTTATTTTTTTGGGTAGGGCTTATATTACGAGCATCCTGAAAAATCATGCTAGGGCTCTATTTTCTGGTGGGGCCTTATTTTCAGGAAAACAGGGTAGATAACGTACAGCAATTGTAGAATCCTCAGGTTGAGAGGGACCTTGAAGGTCCTCTAAACCAACCCCTGCTTGAGCAGGAGTCCTTTTACCATTCCAAATAAACAGCTGTCTGATGTCTTCTTGAAAACCTCCAGTGATGGAGCGTCCAGAACTTCTAGAGCTGTTCGAGAGTTAGCTATTTTTCATCCTTTCACCTGCAAATCCCAATAATCAAAATAGAGCTGAGAGGGACCTTGGAGGTCTTCTAGTCCAATCTCCTTCTCAAGCAGGAGATTCTAAAATTCAGACTATACCATCAGTCAGTTGTGCTTCTCGGCTTATTTTCCACTTCGGATATTTTGCCCAAATTTCAAACAAGGTGAAATTCAATTCAATTCAAGCCAGGGGACATTTATGAGAAGCAAAAAAGCGGATAAACTTCAAGCTATCAAAGGGAATGATTCTTTCCCCAGGAAGTGAGCCATCACAAATAGCCATTCAACGCAGATCTAGATCTCAACACCATCCACGTCTGCAAGGAAAGTACTGGCCTACATTACATTTTCAGTTCCTGGATGTTTGTCATCACTCAAGCTGCTGAATGCTGAATCATTTTAGTCCTGAACTTAGCCTAACACAAACCTTCTTTGTGGAAAATACTCTTCCTGCCAGCTCTTGATTGCAGTGACAGAGAACCTATGGCATGCATGCCGAAAGTGGCAGGCAGAGCCATCTCCCCGGGCACACCAACCATTGCCCGTTGCTCTTCCGGTTTTCGGCACTCCTGCACATGCAAAGACCAGCTGTCACGTGCACCTGTGGGAGTGCCAGAAACTCCATGGCGCACATGCGCATGCCAAGAAGCTGAGCTTCCATTTTCTGGCGCATGCATGCGCACTGGCCAGATGGTCTTCATGCACGCATGCGCACCAGAAACCAGAAGACTAGGTGGCCAGTGCGCATGCGTGCACCAAAACTGGAAGCTCAGCTCCCTAGCATGCGCATGGATGCTGTGGAACTGCTCTTCCAGTTTCCAGCATCCCCGCGCATGTGCCATGAGCTGAAGTTCTGGTTTCTGGTGCTTCCCTGTGCGCGCATTCCCATTTCGGCACTCGGTGCTGAAAAGGTTCGCCAACACTGCTCTATTGTATTGAATACCACATTTGGAATATAGGGTCCAGTTCTGGTCACTACCATAGAAAAAAGATTCCATAAAGAGTGCAGAAAAGAGCAACCAGGATGATGAGGGGACTGGAGGCTAAAACATACGAGGAACGGTTGCAGGAATTGGGCTTGGCTAGTCTAGGGAAGAGAAGGACCAGGGGAGACAGGAGAGCAGGTTGCAGGAACTGGGCCTGGCTAGTCTAGGGAAGAGAAGGACCAGGGGAGACAGGAGAGCAGGTTGCAGGAACTGGGCCTGGCTAGTCTAGGGAAGAGAAGGACCAGGGGAGACAGGAGAGCAGCCTTCCAATATCTGAAGGGCTGCCCCAGAGAGGAGGAGGAAGAAGTCAAGCTATTGTCCAAGGCACCTGAAGGCCAGACAAGGAAGAATGGATGGAAACTGAACAAGGAGAGATTCAACCTGGAAATAAGGAGAAACTTTCTGACAGGGAGAACAATCAAGCGATGGAACAGAAGTTGCCCTCGGAAGTTGTGGGAGCGCCATCACTTCAGACCTGCAAGAACAGATTGGACTGCCATCTGTCAGAAATGGTGTAGGGTCTCCCGCTTGGGCAGGGGGCTAGACTAGAAGACCTCCAAGGCTCCTTCCAACTCTGTGATTCTGTTATTTTACCAGTGTAGAACAGCTTGCCATCCAGAAGTTGTGGGTGTTCCATTACTGGAGGTTTTTTAAGAAGAGACTGGACATCTATTTGTCTGAAATGGGACAGAGTCTCCTGTTTGAGGGGGGGGTTAGACTAGGAGACCACCGAGGTCCCTTCCGACTCTTGATATTCTGCATTCTGATCACAAGAACAACTGATGAAATGAAGTCCCTATTTGGAGGGATGGGAGGCATTGATTAAAACGAGCTCGGGAGCCCGAGGTGATCGTCCCCTTTTTGTTTGAGGAGGCTACCCTGAACAGAATTTCAAATCCATCTCTTTTCCTCCTCAGTCTGCTTCTCACAGGAGCTTTGCTCGAAACCGTCCCTCATAGGGGGAATAGCCACTCCAGTCCTTAGACTGCTTTCTGCATGGCTGCCCTCCACAGGGATGGATGGAATATTAATCAAAGGATTCAGCCCCGCTCATTGTCCCAGCTTTGCACCAAGTGAGCAGCAAATCTTTGGGGATGCAAAGACTTTTTCACCGTACGTTCCAGTCGCCGTGACAAAGCTCGGAAATGTATTCTAGAGCGTAAAGAGTGCACGTAACATATTGCTTCAGTTGGATCGTGGGCTAGATAGAAAGGCAGAAGACAATTTTTTTTTTTTCCAGAAGGCATGGGAGAGTTAGATAGATTCACAGAGTTGGGAGGGACCTTGTAGGTCATCTAGCCCAACTCCCCTGTCCACCCAAGCGGGAGACCCTACACCATTTCTGACAGATGGGCAGTCCAGTCTTTTTTTGAAAGCCTCCAGGGATGAAGCTCCCACAACTACTGAAGGCAACTTCTGTTCCCTTGAATATAGAATAGCAGATTTGGAAGGGACCTTCTAGGTCACCTAGTCCAACCCCCCACACCCGAGCAGGAGACTCTACTACACCATTTCTGACAAATGGCAGTTCAGTCTCTTCTTGGAAGCTTCCAGGGGTGAACCTCTCATAACTTCTGGAAGCAATTTCGGATCCACTGATTAATTGTTCTCCCTGTCAGAAAATCTCTCCTTGTTTCCAGGTTGAATCTCTCTCCTGGTTCAGTTTCCATCCATTGTTTCTTGTCTGGCCTTTGGGTGCCTTGGAGAAGAGCTTGACCCCTTCCTTCTCCTCCCTGGGGCAGCCCCTCCCTCAAACATTGGAAGGCTGCTCTCCTGTCTCCCCTGGTCCTTCTCTTCCCTAGACTAGCCAGGCCCAGTTCTTCATGTGTTTTTGTCTCCAGTCCCCTCATCATCCTGGTTGCTCTTCTCTGCACTTTTTCTAGAGTCTCAACATCTGTTCTATAGTGTGGTGAGCAAAACTGGATGCAGGACTCTATTATAGTATTAGTACATCATGTGAGCTTCATTAAATCCCCCTGTTAATGCAGCTTAGGACTGCATTGACCCTACACCATTTTTGAAAATTGGTGGACTATCTGTATTGTATTGCAAAGGTCATGGAAACAGAAGGGTTGGTCAAAGTAGATGATTAGGGGTAATATGGTAGCAGTATTTGTGGGGCTGTCCCAAAGAAGAGAGGGGTCAATTTATTCTCCAAAGCCCCTGAAGGCAAGACACTATGGATGGAAATTAATCAAGGAGAGAAGCAACCATGAACTAAGGAGAAACTTCCTAACAGGGAGGATAATTAACCAGAGGAACAGCTTGCCTTCATCACTGGAAGTTTCAAGAAGAGATTGGACATCTCCTGCTGGAGGAGGTTAGACTAGAAGACCTCCAAGGTCCCTTCCTGCTCTATTCTATTCTATGAAAGCCAGCTGGGTGATTTTTGGCCAGACTGGGAGTTCTAGATCAGGTTTTACAGAGAAGACTTTAAGTGTCAAAAAGCTTGGCCGCTTTGTAAAAGTTAACATGCATTGGAAGGCAGACTTCTTGGATCACGTCAACCGAAGAGAATATTTAGAGCTCAGGGTTGAACTGTGGGTTCCTTGGTGCTCCCTGAGCTGGCTTGCTTTCTTGCAGACCTTTCATGACCCAACTAGCTAACATTATCAGTGATAGAGGTCCAACTCCCTGCCTAAGGAGGATCATTACCCTGTATCATTTCAGATAAAACCAGTCCAATCTTTTCTTAAAAGCTTCCAATGTTGAAGCACCCACAACTTCTTGAGGCAAGTAGTTCCACTGATTATGTGATGACCCAGGGCAGGATACAAAAGCGACAAAGTCACAAAAACAGGTGAAGTCCCTTTAATTCCTTCAACTTGGCTTCAAAGCTCCAATTATCACTGACTGGAGAAAAAGGAAACTCTCCCACAAACAGTTGCGAAAAGGAAGAAATTCCACTCGAACTCAAAATACATATAAATTATAAATATGCAAAAAAAACCAGCACAAACCACACTGAAGCAATTAATGAGACAAGGCAGGATAAGGGCTTGAAGACATCCACAGATATCAAAATACACACACTGGGAAGGAGGCCAGAACTCAGATAAGAACCGATAGACTAGAATTATTTCCACGCTTTGCTTCCAGCACTGGGCCATGGGCTGTTTGTCCTTTTAAACAGTCCTCACAGCTGCAGCCCATGAAGGGGATCAAGACCCTTTCCTCCCCCGTTGACCACGCCACCCAGGTTTGTCCCTTATCCGCCTGAATCTTCCTCTGAATGCCCATCCGGCCTGTGCCCTTCCCCAGTTTCCTCCACAACCTCTGGAGGCACACTCCCACTCCCTGTGTTCCTCCTCTCCCTCAGAGTCAGACTCCAACAGGGACATGACAGATGAATTGTCCTCACTGTCCAGAAGTTTCTCCTTAGTTCCAGGTTGCCATCTGTTGCTTCTTGTCCTGTCCTTCTGGTGCTTTGGAGAATAGCTTGACCCCCCACCCCCACCCCCCCAACTTCTCTTGGCCTTCAACTATTGGAAAATGGCTATCATGTCTCCCTTAGTCCTTCTTTTCATTAAATTAGACAGACCCGATTCAAGCAACTGCTTTTAATATGCTTATTTATTTATTTATTTATTTATTTTGTCGTGGTTATGTAGTGTATGATGGAGATGATGACCCTTTGGGAGCTAGCTGTATGCAGCGATGTTTCATTTTCATGTATGCCGATTAGAGTACATTCAAAGTGACCATAAAGTTATTCCAAGTCTAAGTCCCAATTGATCCAGAGTTTGTCTCCCAATTGAGGTCAGTGTAGTTAAAGTCCCCCGTGACTACTCTGAGAGTAATTTGTTAATTTTTGGTAACTACAAATCATAGTGAACTGTTGTAAGTAATCAATAATCTGTCCAGCAGTTATACCAAAGAAAAACATTTTGAAGGAGAAAAATGGGTCTACATGTTTTGCTTCTATAAATTGAAATCCACAGGTGAATGGAAGAGTTCTTGTGCTACAGAAGGATAACTTAACGTAAATTTAGAGATGTCACCGAGAATTGCATTACTGTCAGTGGTGGGAAAACAGGATATAAATGAAACAAAAAAAGAACTGATTGTAAATCAAATTGATTTGATAATGGCAATTAGATTAGGGATGGCTAAATATTGGGGATAAAATTGGGATATTCAAAGGAATGAATGGTACAATGAAATTTGGAGTATGGCAACAAATGATAAATTAACAACAGAAATTAAATTTAAAAAACGGATGATTAAAAACAAACAATTATAATGAAATAGGGGGGATTTTATAAAAATAGTGTTAGTGGAAGGCAAAAGGAATAAACCTACTCAATAATACATGTTGCTTTGGAGAGGATAAGGGCATAATTGGAATATATTGTATGTCTTTTAATTGTTATAGAAGAAGAAATATAAGGAAAAAAATGGCATTCAGGGATTTTCTCTTTTTTTTTGTATTTAGATGTATATGTACTATGTTTGTATTTAAAATTAAAAAAAATATATTGAACAAAGACTCCAAAGTTTCCAATCTAAGTCATAAGACTAAGGTTTAGTCTTCCCAGTTTTCGGACTCGTGCTGTGATAAATTTCTTTATCACAGCATGTGTTTTGGGCTACTCTGTGCATGGTATAGTGCCTGGTTGTATGTGGCTTTTTAGTTGTTGATTGGGGTGTTGGTAGCTGGTTATTAAGTCATTGGCCGTTGTTTCCTTGTGCTGCCAAGCCCTTGGCTTCTAAGTTGCTGATAAGTGGCAAACCAGCAATCCTGGTTGACTGATGAGAGGCCCGTTTCCCAGACTTCAACAATTTCCCTGGCAATTTTTGTCCTTGCTCGGCCAACCATCTTAATAGCTGCGAAATTGAATTTGTAACCTTGTTTGTTGCAAGGTCTCCTTGTCTAACTGCTCGCTTGTGTCGGTCCTACATACTCATGGGGACAATCCACTCAGGGGATCTGGTGGATTATATTAGAAGTATCGCCCATCTCTAAGCGACCTTTGCAATGCACGATTTGTCCTTGTACATGAGTCCCAAACAGAGGTGGCATTCAGCTGGTTCTGACCAGTTCTGGAGAATCGGTAGCGGAAATTTTGAGTAGTTCGGAGAACTGGCAAATCCCGTCTCTGACTGGCCCCGCCCCCATCTATTCTCTGCCTCTTGAGTCCCAGCTGATTGGCTGGGTCTTCTTTGGTTCCCCTGCACAGGAGAATGGAGCTGGAAAGCAGGTTAGTGGGTGGGGAGGGAAGGGGGATTTTACAGTAACCTTCCCCTGCCATGCCCACCAAGCCACACCCACCAAGCCACGTCACACCCACAGAACCGGTATTTTTTTGAATCCTACCACTGGTCCGAAAGCTTGGAAGAATAAATCTTTAGTCCCAGTGTCCAACCCAGACTGGATCTTGCAATCAGGGACATATATATTTGCCTTCGTTTGGAAGACTTTGTATATTTTGTAATTTAATTAAACATTTTTGATATATTAGATGAAAATGATAATTTTTGAAAACGACTGAGAAGAGACATGGAGAAAATAGATATTGGTACTCGTGTTCACACATACAAAGGGAGGTAGGGTTGGGATTTTGATCCTTCTGGTACCGCAATTGTCATTTTGACTTTTTGGATCCTTTTGGATATCTGATTAAATAGAATTCAGCTGCCATAAACATGTACAACTAATAATGTCATTTTATCTCCAAAAATGCGTCCAACAGATTGTACTTAAAGGCCAGATTTGAATATGCATATTTATAGCTTAACCAATTATTTTTGTTAAATTGGAAGCTGTGAGGCTTATTCCCGAGTTTATTTACTTAGGACAGAGAAAGATCAGCGCAGAAACAATCTAATTAAGGTTTATTTTTCTTTCTTCTTCTTTGTGGTGTAAATCAATAATTGAAACAACAAAGCCAAACATATTTGAAAAAAAAAATACCATCCATTGAGATTGTTGCGGTGACTTGAAAGAAAAATGCACTTAAAAATGAAATTGCTTACCCTTTTCCTGACATTTGTTTTTGAAGGTCGAATTCCAAGTTGACTCTGGAGAGGAGACAAAATAAAACTGTAATTAGTTTTTGCATGAGATCAGTGATCATCATTGAATTAATTGCTCTACAACCTGATGAGGTTGACTAAAGCTCATGATTCATTCTAGAGAAATATTCCTAGAATATTTCATAGAAATATTCATAGAAATATTTCTATGGCATTTCATGGTGTTATCTACTGCCAGCTCACCCCAAACTAATACTTTTCTGGTAGAAATAGGCTGGGTGTGGAAAGCGGTATAGCTAATCCTCGACTTAAGAGCTCAATTGAGCCAGAAATTTCTGCTGGTAAGCGAGACATTTGTTTAGGGCGTTTTATCCCTATTTTAGGATCTTTCTTGGCTTCTGGCTTCTTCTTTTTTTGTAATAATTTTTTTATTTTTACATTTTAAAAGCATCTCTTTCTGTGAACAACATGGTTCCAGGTTTTTACACTTCAGTACAAACATGGCCTTAGTATATATTTATCTTCCACATTCAATTCTATATCATATCATTACTTCCATTTTCCAATAAATTTTCTCCATTATTCTTATTTTCTTCACACTTATTAAATCCATTTTCAATTTATATCTTAATTCCTTTTTCTTTAAATATACTCATACCTTGTTTTATAGTCTAACATTCTTATTTTTTTAT